>PVKS010039494.1:0-17232 GCA_004027875.1 Aplodontia rufa | reverse complement strand
CTCACAATCAGGCAGAGGGGCTTGCAGATTTTCTGGTGAGTGGATCTTGGGGTTTGGTTACAGAATCCCTGCATTATATGTGGGCATCTCACCACATCTGACCCCTGCCCATGCCCTCTTGAACTAGCGCCACACCAGGAAAGCACAGAAAACAGCCACAAGTAGCTGCAAAAGACACGACAGCGACGTGGATTTCACACAGAAAGAACTCAGTTTTCAAATGAAGATGTTTCGTTTCAAACGAACATGTTGCTTTGTGTCTGGTCACGCTGATCACTTAATGGTCACTTTTAATCTTATGAGGATAGAAACGAAAACTGTGCTCTAAGGAGAGCCAGAATTTGGGCCAAAAGGCATGAATACAAGGGGCTGTACACCCTCCCAGGAGCACACTTCAGAGTGACAAGCCAGAGGCCACATGGAGGCTGGAAAAGACACCTCAGACTCCAGTGCTCTCCTCTCCCAGCCCCAAGACACGTCCACGGCCCTCTTCTGGGGGTACAAACCCTGGGTCTGTGGGGAGCTGCAGACCAAAATTCTGCTGGCTGCAAATGAGTTCCCTCTGGAATTGTTAGAGAGGACCCCAGAGAGCTACTGTCCCCTGAGGGCAAAGAGCCTGTGTAAGCGGACCAGGGAAGACATGAAGAAGAGGGGGAAGACGGGTGGCTCCCCCACCTTCAGCGCTGAAGACAGGGAGAAAGGCAGACCCCAAGGTCTCCTGCTGGTGCCTGCATGACACCTATGCTGAACACTGGCAGGTACTGCTGCTCTGGAACCCCCAGACCCAAGGGACAGCAAGAGCTGGGATGACGAGGCCGCATTTGAGAATGGAGGAGCAGCCAGGGGCCTGGGGTCTGCGGCTCTTCGCCAATCAGGACAACTAGAGGGTTCAGAGGGAGAACCAAAATCAACCTACTAACACACGTTCCATATGAGTATTGAGAAAGGAAAAGCCTTCCTCCAACCAAAATGCCACTGCTAAACTGAAGGATAGGGTGACCCCTGCTGAGACCTAGCAATGTTCATGCTAAGCGGAAGAAGCTGGCCCACTGCAGGCGTTCAGAGGCCACACAGCTGATGTTCAGCCTGCCCTGTCTTGGTCTGCTTTGCGTTGCAATGACAGAGTACCACTGGCTGGGTAACTTACAAAGAAAAGGAAGCTGCTTCTCACAGTTTGGGAGGCTGGAAAGTTCAAGGTCAAGGTGCAAGCACCGGGCAAGGGCTTTCACGTTGCATCATCCTACGGAGGATAGGGAATAAAGAGAGAGAGAGAGAGAGAGAGAGAAGGAAGGAGCCCACTCTTGGTATAGCTAACTCACTTCCACAATGGTGACATGGTGACATCTGTCCACTCATGAGGGTGCCCCCACTGCCGCACTGGAGAGTAAGAGCCCAATCCATGAACTTTGGGAGACACATTCAAGCTGCAGCACCCACTTTTAAGAAGTCCACAGGTGAAACTATTTCTGAATACTACCAAGATGTGGTCAGCCTCCTCACGAGCTGCGTCTGCACTCATGGGTGTCGGGGACGAGGGGTAAGGGGACCCCTGTGCCAGGAGTCCAGGCAGCAGCACCCCAGTCTCTAGTGGTCTTGTGTTTTTTACCAACGTGTGCTCAGGATAAAACAAAAGAAAAACTGGAATGTCACTCAATAGTATTCCTGATGGCTCAGGAAAAGTCATTAGATTTGAGCACAGCTACCCACATGTCCTTGTCATCTTACTGCCATGTGACGAGATGGAAAGTTTGCTCTGGAATCAGGAGTACCTTGACTATCTTGATTTGCTCATTGTTGTGGCTGCAGCCCCAACCAGCCCCTTTCCACAAACCCCACTGTACTTGGGGAGAACTGCTGGTGGATGGCCATGGGTCCTGAGACCCGTGACCTGCTGACACTTTTTCAAGAAGAATAAAGCGAGCCCATCACTAAAGTAAACAACTGATATTCTTAGTTGTCAATAATCAAATTTGAACTTTCAAGTAAAATTGGAATTTTGAAAGCTCATATATCCCTCCTGGAGCCCAGCATCCCAATAATTAGGGGCTTTTCTGATGAGCCCAGTAATATTCATGAATTCTTATTCATATTGTGAAATATGTGTCAACATTTAGAAGATGTGTACAACTCAGGAAATCAAGATTTCCCAAATCACCAATGCAGGGTGTTACCAAATCATACATAGATCAAAGATCTGTTCACGGCATAAGATCAACCACTGGGTGTTGAGACAGCAAAGCAAGAAAAATGTTCACCAATATGCTTCATATTCGACATTAGAGCCAGCATTTCAGGAGATACCACTTGTCACTTTATGCAAAGTAAAATAAGCCAGTCTCAAAAAGACCAATACTATACAATTGCACTTGGTCAGGGTACTTAGAGCGGTCAGAATCATTGAGGTGGAACGGTGGTCACCAGGGGCTGGGGTGGACCAGGAGGGCGCTAGTGTTTAATGGGGCAGAGTTTTAGTTTTACAAGGAGAAAGCACTGGATGGCAGCCCTGGGTGCACGGTGCCATGATCGTGCCTAACAGCAGTTACAAGGGTCCATTTTATGTTAACTGCTTTTTACTGCCAAAATTAGAAGACGAAAATACCTCTTCTCACGTTTTGGTTCAACCTCAAACAAGAATCATGCACCATTTTCTGAAAAGATGTTTATACCATTCCTCCTCTTCCAACTTGGCCACTGTGCATTGGCTATTTTTCTTCATATAATTCAACAAAACTTTGCTACAGACTGCAGAGACAGACATGAGAATTCAGTTATTTTCTATTCGTCCAGACATTAAAGAGGTGAGCAGAGGTGGAACCCAATGTCAGACTCCTCGTAATTTTGTCACAAAAATATAATTATTGATAAAAAGTATGCTTTTTTCAATTTAAATAGGATTTTAACCTGTTTATGATTAATAGCAATAGGTTTATTACTTTAAATGATCCAATGAACTAATATTCTCTCTTTTTTTGGTTTTAATTCCTAGTTCAGTCAAACAGATAGATATTGGCCCCATGAACAAAAGCTCTTTTGGGTCCCCAGGGACTTCAAAGACTACACAGGACTCCTGATGAAAACATTCAGAGTACAACAGCTTAAAAACAGCTGTCTCTGCCACTCGCAGGTTGCGTAGACTTGGGCAAGAGCTTGAATCTTTTCCTGCCTTGGTTTCTTTGATTTCAAAGCGGGGGTAGCGGCGGAGGGAGCCTCAGTCGTTTAGAGCAGTGCCCCCCACAGTAAGCCCCTGTTGCTGGAGGCTGCTCTCGGTGGCTGTTTGGTAGCCCTGGCTGCCTGCAGTGCTCCAGGCCCTACAGACCAGAGCAAAGGAAGCCAAACACCCAAGACCCAGCGCAGGGTGCTGCCTTCCACCAAAGGAAGCAGACACTGGGCCCAGCAGGACATGAACCGAGGGTGTGATGGGCTGAGGGGCCTGGTTTAGGGCAGGTGGTCAGGGCCTTGCCAGAAGGCAACACCCGAGGACCAGAGGGGCCGGGGGTCACAATAGACATCATGCAGGGCAACCCTGAGGCCAGGTGGCTCGGCAAGGACAAGGGGAGTAGGTCTCTGCCAAGTGACAGATGAGGCACAGGAACAGAGCAGAGGTGTGGTGCGAGCTGAGCCCGTTTAGCGCGATCCCTCCCCCAGCTGCCCACACTTGGCCACGGCAGGCCTATCAGCCCTGCTCACATCACAATGGCCTCCACTGTCCCAGTACATGCCAGCCTTGTCTGCTGCTCCACCAGCCCTAAGGACCACGAGTGTCCCACTTACAAGTGTCCTCTCCACCTTGAGCCCTGTGCTTCCTGCCTTCTGTGCAGCCACCTCTCCAGATCCATGCCACCCTTGCCTGTCGGTGCATGTCCTCTGCCTTCCAATTGTGCACACCCCAAGGGGACCCTGGGAGCATGGGAATCAGGGGTCTTTGCTCCCTCAGCTGACTGAGCCCAGGTGCCACAGGCTGTCCTTCTGTTCCTTCTTGCCTGCCACCCTCTAAGCTCCAAATTCTGGCCTCATTTCCCCACCTTTGACAGGACCAGGGAGCTGCTAACAGGAGCCTGGTGGTCAGACGTTTCCTCCCACAGCTTACAAATGGCCCCATCTTAAGCATAAAATTACCCAGAGTGTGTTCTGTCTCCTTCCAGACCTCTGACCAAAGGACTCCTGTGGGTCCAGCCCAACACCTCAGACGTGGAAGCCCTCGGGGAGGGAAAGTACTTGGGGCCCTACCCCCCTCTGTCCTCCAGGGCTGACAAGAGTCCCAGGTATACTTATTAAATATTTACTGGATGAGCAAATGATACACGGGTTTTCACTGCAATTCTCTCTACATATTAAATCAAATGCTTCAAAATACTTTAGAATGGGAATTAATTGCCTCCCCTAGTCATTATTTAATCCATAGCTATAATCAAATCTACACTCACCCAGAGTTAACAAATGAGAAGCAGATGCAGGACAAGTCAGCAGTTAGGAGGGATCAGAGCGCTCGTGCAGACGTCTCACCCAGGACACGATCCCTGGCCCACATGGACGTCCCGCCCGGGACACGATCCCCAACCTGGTCCCCACGACTGCAGGAGCACAGGAGATCTCTATTATTTTCCCTTTTTTCATAGGTCTTTTATTTCTATTTATGGTATTTTTAAACATAGCATATTGGTTTAAATATAATTTATATTCAATTCAACCATTTAAGTGCATAAATCAGTGGGGCTTTAGCGTATTCAGTTATTCAACCATCACCAACATCTGCTTTTAGAGTATTTTCATGGCCGCAGAAAGAAACTCCACACCATTAGCAGGCATTCCCCGCAGGTCTGCGTCAGTCCATGCTACTCTCCGGCTCTATGAAGTTCCCTGCTCAGCACTTTCTGTAGAAATGGGATAAGGCATGGAGTCCATTGCATCTGGATTCTCTGGCTTCAACATGATGATCTCAAGATTCCTTGTGTAGTGGCACAGGTCAGTACTTCATGCCTTTTCATGACTTATAATATTCCATTGTATGGATAGGCCATATTTTATTGATCCGTTTATCAGTTGATGGATGTTTGATTTGCTTTCACTTCTTGGCTCTTATGACTAATGCTGTTGTGAACATTCGTGTACAAGTTTTATGTGTACATATGTTTTCATTTCTCTTGGGTGAAATTGCCAGGTCACATGGCAACTCTATACTTGTCCTTTTGAGCAACAGCCAGATTATTTCCCAAAGCAGCCGCACTGTTTTACATTCCCCCAGCATCATGTGGGGATTCTAATTTCTTCACACCCTATGAGTACACACTGTTATCCATCGTCTTATTATAACTCTAGGCTCATTCTTAAACATTCCCAGAAGAGAGGACTGTTCTTGGCAGTGCCTCCAGTCCACCCTCTGACCTCCCCCCTCCGGGGCCATCTGTTGAAGGGGTTATTCTAGAACAATTTCCCCAGCACCCAGCCATTTCTGGAGTTCTCTTTGGGCTCCACGGACACATAGTAGTTGTGGCCCCAAGTAGGACATGCAGAATCCAGACCATTCTACACATGAACCTTACATACACCAGGGCTGTGCTGTCCAGGATGGCCACCAGCAGCCATCTGTGGCTAGCAAAAGTTAAATTCATGAAGATAAAACAAAGTTAAGCCTTCAGTCTCTCTTCACACTAGAAACATTTCAAGTGCTCCATAGTCACATGTGGCTAGCGCCTGTCATACTAGACGATGCCAAAGACAAAACACCTCCATCACTGTCGAAGGTTCTACCGGACAGCACAAAGGGGACCACAAAAGGCCCCGCGTGTCACCAGCCTGCAAGCAAGCATTGCTCATCAGAGTGGTTTTGTCTCTAGATCCTCCACTCAAATCCCCCAGGCCCTTATCTATCTATCTATGTATCTATCTCTCTCTCTCTCTCACACACACACACACACACACACACACACACACACACACACACACATTTTGCCAGGCATCAAAGAAACTCAGAATTTTTTGGGATGCCAGAGAAAATGGAGATGGTGGGGTTTTTGAGCAGCATTGCGTGAGGATTCTAGACCTCTCTGGGGGGCTACCAGTTCAACTGCATTAAGCCGTTCCTTCCTCTCCTCAGTGTCCACCGCGAGCCCTGTTAAGTGTCTAACATGGCCTCTCGTGGAGAGCTGTTCCCGGCAGGAGTGCTAGCACTCAGGCATTTCTGAAGCAGGCGTGTGCTGCACATGTGCCTTCAATAATTAACAGTCAGTTAAGGCTTTTTTGCTTCTAGCATGTTAGAAAAGTTAACCAGGTTGTTGATGGGGAGAAACTTCCCCGACAGCAGCAACGGTGCGCTGCATACTCAAGCAGAGCCGGCCTTGGTTCGGGCCGGTCCCGTGAGGCAAGCCCAGTGTTGGATTCCACACACCCTCCATCATTACTGTTCACGCTCATTTACCTTGAGGAGAAGGCAAACGCCTTCCTATTTGCATCTAAGATATTAATGGGCTCTAGACTCATCTCTAAAATTAGAATTTTCCATTTTTGCCACAAGTTAAATGATATCCAGAGACCAAAGTGACAGATGATCATTTTAATCCACTGACACAAATGTTTTCAATTACCAACTTGAATCTGAAAAACTATATGAAACAACTTAAAAGTCAAATTATCCACAGAGACTTTTTCCCCCGTGTTCAGATTACTGTAGACAAATGAGCTCTGGCCAGCGCTGGTTCTAAAGAGCAACCGTAACTTGTCCATCAGGATGAACCAAATTCACGAGGGACCCCCAAGTAGCCTTTTAAAGGAGCAGGGAACTCTGCTGCTGGACATGAGCCTTGGTCTGCGGAACATTGCGTCAGTAGGCTTTTCCCACTGTGACACCTGAGACAGACAGCTTAAGAGGAGCAAAGACTGATGTCAGCTGCTTGGAGCAGAGCTTTTGGCCCTTGGCTGGCTGGCATCTAGGCCTGCGGTGAGCAAATCTTGGGGCAGGGTAGAAGGGTCAGCTCATGGCAGAGAGAGGGAGGGGCCAGGGACAAAACACCCCTTCAGGGCATGCCCTAGTGACCTCCCCTCCAGCCAGGCCATTCTGGAAAGCTTCCACTGCCTCCTGGGAGCAGCACAGGCCAGCAACCTCGCCATCAGCACCTGCCCTTTGGGGACATTTCAGATCCAAACTATAATGACATCTGAACAGATTGTGCTGTGCCTGGCTGCTCTGGTAGCCTGAGAACCCCTGGGACGTGTAGATGGGCAGCCTCGCCCTCCTCCAAAGGAGGCTGGGAGACCAAGGGTTCCATGGATGATGGTGTCAGTCTCCTTCCTTAAAGACCCACATGCCACCCTTCATGAACACGGAGGGTAGTGGAACCTTTAAGGAAAGCCATAAGTCAGGTTACCTCTGCCCTGTGGGCTAAGGTTGTCGCTCAGGGTGGAGACGGAATCAGATCTAGCTAAACAGAGCAGTCACCACAATCTTAGGTTGGTCCTCAGTGCAGGGCAAAAACCCCAGCATGCCCCTCCGTCCTTAGCTCAGTCTTTAACACCAAGGAAGGTTCTTCAGACCTACGGGGTGGCAGTGACTCCAGTGGCACCTTCTGTAAGCATGAGCTGCCCTTGATTACTACGCATTTTGATAGTCTTGAGTCTATCTGGGAAACTTAGCAGGAGTAATGCCCCTTTCTGTAGTCTAACTCTCCAGCTCAGATGTGGGCCGAGTTGCCCTCGGCAAACCAAGTCTGTAAACTGCAGTGCTGTCTCAAGGCTCTGTGCACATCCTGGGTGCTTCTCGGGCGCTGGCTACCTGGTCAAGGATGGCCTCACTGCAATGCCTGGGCCCGCAGGCGGAACGCTGGGTTTCTCTCCAGGCCTCCCAGACGCTCTAGGAGGTCAGCCTGGGCTCAGATGCAGCGAGGCACTGCTTCTCAGAAGAGCCCAATTCAGGGGGGCTTTTCTAGCCTCTGTTTACTTCTCATTCGCTAATGTCCCTTTGGCCAAAGCAAGTCACAAGGTCCAGTCCAGGATCAGGCGGGAGGAATTGCCTAGGGCTGTAATTACAAGGAATCAATTGGATGCCAGATCCATAACAATCCACCCCAAATTGCCCCAGATATGAGGTCCTGGGTACCATAAATCAGAAAAGCACATCTGTCCTGTCAAATGCCACATGAAGAATGCTCGCACAGTGTTATAAGCCAAGTTATTACACTTCTTAGTAATCCTTCATAACAACTTCAGAAAGCATCTTGACAAAGAATGCCTTTGAAGCGAGGCTATAAATATATAAATCTAAATAAAATGGCCTGATTCAGCTCATACTTTTAATTTCCATATATTTTACTCTCTAATCAAATCTCTGTTTTAACCCTCTTAAGTTTTCTTTCAGTTATTCAGCAAATGTATTTTCCTCGTGCCTGAGATACATGACATTGTACAGACCAAAGATGGAGTGAGAGAAGCGATGCCTCTCCTCCTGGAGAAATCTGTGCTTGGAACTCTGCAAAGAAAAGGAAAGGCATGCAGGAGTAGAGAGACACAAGTCCAGGTGGCTCCACACCAGGCTCTGCACACATCCAGCCACATCCCACGGTTACATCTTCATGAAATCCCCAAGGAATATTCACCTAGTTCTAATCAGGACACCACCATCTCTGTTGGAGTCCAAGATCTTGGAGTCAGTGCTAGCGGTCTTCTGAGGTCCTGCACTACTGACCAGGGGAGTGTCCCCTGGGCTGTCCAGTTGTGGGGCTGATCCACATCTCAGGGCATGAACAAGCACTGCTTCTGCTGGACCACCTGGGAGGGACATGGCCTGCACCCTTGGCTGCTGGTGTTGGGACCCTCCCAGTCTCTGCTCTTGCCCTCCTTGGGGATCTTCCCTTCTGCGTATTTTCTCTGGTCTGGGGGTGGGATAACCTTCATCTGCAAATGCCCATCTGAATCCTTTGCCTCACACTTAACGCCAGGAACCTGGGAACTGAGTAATCAAGCTTGGCCTCCGTCTGTGCTTCCTTACCTACAGGGGCCCTTTTCCAACAAAGGCAGGTGAGCTGTGTCCAACAGTCCCAAAGAACCTGATGAGTGTAGGGGTAGGAGGTAGGGGAGAAGTGAGCCAATCAGTCAAATATGATTTCGCCCACACCACGGGACCTCCCAGAAGCCCTGCATGCGGCTGGCATTTGTTCAAGTAAGAGGAAGAGGACCAGCTGGGCCTCGGAAGATTTCAAGAGGAAGATAGATGGTGCAAAGGCCAGGTGTGACCATCCGGCAGCTTCCAGCACTCTCCAGGATGGCCACATGGTGGCTCTTCGTCCACCAACTTGACTCTGAGGTCAGAAGTAGGACTTTTGTCTTTTTTCTGCCTGGGCCCTATACTCCATCTCCTTAATTAACAGTTATTCATAATGTAAGCCAAGCTTGTGGCAATTCAAGCCACTCAGAGAGCAAGACCTTTTGGTCCCTGCCCTTTGCTTTTCTGATCCTAACTGAATCTCAGGCAGAAAGAAAAATAGTAGCAAGTCTCCCCTCCAGGGCCCAGTGACCTTCAGAGTCCTGGCAAGGGAGGGCCTTCAGCGTGGAAAAGGAGACCCTCCTCTCTCTAGCCAGGCTGATTTAATCTAACATGGACGACATCTTCTAAGGGACACAAGAATCCCTGCATTGTATTTCTACTTAATCTGCAGGAAAACCAAACTGACTCATTTTCTGCCCTGAGGAACTTCCTGTTTTTCATAACCCAAAGAGACAAAAAACAAAAGCTCACTGTGTCCCGTGAAAAGCTACTGTTATGGTCTGGATGTGAGGTGCCCCCAGGAGCTCATCCAGGAAGACTGAGGTGAAATAACTTGATGATGCGAGACTGAACTCAGTCAGTGAGTTAATCCCTGATGGGGATTAACTAACAACTAAAGGCGGGTAGGGTGTGGCTGCAGGAGGTGGGGCATTGGGGGTGAGCCTTTGGGTCTCACTTCTCTCTGCTCCTTGGAGCCAGGCCTTCCGCCATGATGTTCAGCCTTACCTCAAGCCCCAAGCAATGAAGCTGGCTTTCTATGAACAAAGACCTCTGAAACTGAGTCCCCAAATTCTTCTTGCCAGGTCCTTTAGCAAAGAAAGAGCTAACTAAAACAACTACCAATTAGCTGGCCTGTTTCCTCCTCAGCTTCCCCACACCACTCTAGCCACCAACCGCCGACCCTAAGGTCTTTGGTTTAATTTGATCTCCAACCAGGGAGTGTCATAAGACCTGTGCTTAATCCCCAGTCCCGTCCCCCCAGGGTGCTAAGGAGAAGAATATTCTACTTGGCAAAAATGTGTGTCACGCGTCTCACGGCAAGACACCACCACTCACCCGAGCACTAACATAGGACATTGTGCCCCCCTCCCACATCATGCCTAGTTTGGACCTGAAAAACTGGGCTGCGCCATCATGGCCTGGAATCGTAGTGTACTCCAGGCCTGAGCCAGGCTTCTTAGCAGATGAACGCATCAAGGTTGAATATTTGGGTATGCACACACACAGACCCTCAAAGCCCCCAGTTAATTCTTTGCAGAAGCTTTCTCCAACACGCTCTCGACTTGCTAGAACGGCCTCCAAGGTCTTGGCCATGGCAAGAGTTCTGTGCCCTGGGCTCCAATCTCACGGAAGATTTCCCAGGATGATCTGCTCCCTTATCCACAGTTCAGCTCTACAGCAGAAAAGCATCCTCCTCGGGTACCTCCTCTGTCCTACCTGGGGTTTGCCATTATGAGCACAGATTATACAGTCAGAGAGAGAGAGGATCATCAGTCATAAAATCCATGAGCAGTAAATGTTAACGTATGCCAATTTTTATGCAGAGTTGGCCGTGCGCCACGGCTGATGCTTCATGTTTATTGAGTGCCCATAATGGACGAGGCCCCTCCTGACCCTCTTCTGGAACAATCCTCTGTAAGGACAGAAAATGCTTTCCGAAGGGAACAAGCCTCTCTCACTGGGAGGCTCGGAAGGGAATCTTAAAGCTGGAAGTAATTTTATTACCATATTTCATCAAATTGAAGGTGCCTTTCAATCTCAATCTTACATTGGTGCACGACTATTTTCTGGACCCACAAAGAGAAGAAACTTCCATTAATTGGAAAGTGTCAAGCGAGATGTGATGCATCTCAATCGCAGAGGTGCTAAAATGCAGCTAAACCTGTATATTGGAATCAATGAGACATGCTGTTGCTGTCTGGCTTTGCCCTTGACCTTGGCACGCCAGCTCTAAAGCACTGGTGCTGGCACTAACTGGCCTCCGACCTCCCACAAACCCTGTTACACCTCAATCAACACTGTTCCCAAGAAACCCTTGCTTCTGCCTGGCCTGAAGCTCAATTGCTTTAATTTATATTTGTTTGATCTTCCACTTACTTGGATATAAGCTAGGCTTCTCCTTCCTTATTTTCAATAAAATCTTGTATTTGCTTAAATACCATCAGCAAGCACAAGTCTTCCCTCCTCTAAGTCCAACAACCTCTATTCCTTTTCGCTGACCTGCACATACCAAAAGGAACATATCACAAGTGTGTAACTGGGTAATTTTTACAAAGTAAGCATATCTGAGCAATTACTCCACAGACTTTAAAAAAAATCCGGGTCCCCTTCAGGTCTCCTCACCTCATTCAGGGCCAAGTTCACTGCTCTGACTTCAGTGGGCAGCACAGCTTCTGCACCTGCTGGGAAAGCAGTCTCCGCTCCTCTGCAGCAGGCTCCTTGGTTTATTATCACTCGCCCCTCCTTGCGTGATTAGCAGCACCCCACTCCGCTCGTTGCTACCCTTGGTAGAGCTGGGGACTGATTCCCATTAACGCCACTCTGGGTAACGCAATCATCAACATTCTAGTACCTGTCATGGGGACACCTGGGCCTGCACCCAGTCGGGAATAGAGAAAGTTTGAACAGCTGGTCACAGGAAAGCATGGGTCCTGACTGCTCAGCGGTTTCCCAGGGCCCCTGGGCGATTCTTACCGCTTCCAGCAAGCATTACCGTCCTGCACCCCAGGCCTCCTTAGTCAGCACCGGGAGGTGCCCACTTCATTCTGCCCCTCCTAGTGTGTGACATCTCCTGGTGGCTTTTGCTTTTGTTCCCCAACCCTGAATGAACTGGAGAACTTTCCCATGTAGCTATTGACCTATGCCTGTCCTGGCTTTTTTTTTTTTTTAATTAAGAAGGGACAGTGAGAGAGAGAGAAAGACAATCAATTTTACTTAGTTTTTTATGTGGCTTTCATTGTTCCAACACTCCATTGTGTATGTGGTGCTGGGGTTTGAACTCCCGTACTTGTGCATGCCATGCAAGCACCGTAACCTCTGAGCCACTGCTCCAGCCCCTTGTTGGTACTTTTAAAACTTCAGTTTCTTCTTATTGATCTTTAGAAATTCCTAATATACTCTGGATATTGAATATAAATCATTTGCATCATGAACAGTCACACACATATGGGTATAATTATCTGCTACTTCTGACACCCTGTGGCTCGTGCTTTTAATATCTACATATGTATTCTGACTAGCAAGAGTCCTTGATTTTAATTTAGGATTAAAATAATTCAACTCAAAACCTTTTTTCTTTATGGTTAGTGTTTTATGCAGCCCCAATATCTGAAACTATTTTCCCACATCATGTCCTAACGCCCGTTTCAGCCTTACATGGACGTCTATAATCCATCTGGAATGGAATATTTGTGTAAATCCCCAATGGTCTCAGGACCATTCCCCCATTTTTGTGACCTTTTGCAGAAGCCCAGGTGACCCCAGGTGACCACCCATGTGGGTCTTGTCTCTGGGTTAGCCCTTCTTCTGTTACACCAATTTTCACACTCTCTCGATTACATTATCTTTATTGTCTCAATTACTGGTGAAGAGCATATTAAAATTGACAGTATCAGAAACAGCCGGTGAATCATCACCTCAACGTCTTGATCCAAAGAACACAGTCCACTGAACTTCAGTGAACTTCAAGTTAATTCAGCCACTACATTTGCATTCCCTGAACGCTGTTTCTTCTCTCTCCCTCAGTCCACACTCCTATTTTCCATCTCAGAATTCAGAAAAAAATAAAAGACCCTTTCCAAAGAGTGGCAGAGACAATCTTTTTACTGGCCAGGCAGTAGGAAAAGTCTAGAAAGGTGCTTGCCAGCCGTTCATTTGTTGTGCTTGGTTTTGAACTCAAAAAAGCCATAGGGACAGCTCATACACTTCAGCAGATAAAAGGGGGGAGAGTGAGCCCTACTTTCAGCTAACTCCACAATTACAATTTTGTTGTATTCCGCATGGCTTTTATTTCACACCCAGGCACTGATTTCTAATTCAACATAGCATTGCAGAGTATCCTGCATTATTGCAACTTGCTCAGAATTTCCATTTCAATAAATACAATATCTTATATAACTGAAATTTACATCACCTCTTCCTTACTATCAACTTTCAGGTTGCTGGTTTTCTCTGAATAGATAACACTGTACTGAACATCTTTAAGTACAGAGTTGTTCTTCTGCTGAATTTTTCCTCAATGGCTTTCACCAGCGGACAGAGCCACTGGCAGTATTCCGTTTCAATACATAAGTTGTGAATTAATTTACATTTTAATGAGGTTGAAGATTCCTCAGTGTTTTTCTAGCTCCATCTCCTTGTTCATCCCTTGTATGTTCACAGAGCAAGGTCTTAATATTTTCCTTATCCATTTTTACGATGCCTTCTTTGATGATTTATATTTAATTAGACCTTGTGACCCTTCAGTTCAAGGACAGTGTGGATGGCACATGACTGGCGTGTCCTTAATCGATATTTGCCAAGTGAATGAAGTCATATTTGTTTCAAGTGTTCTTCCCTATGTATTGTTGCCATCTGTGCCTTGTGCATAGAAGGAACTAATGAGTGTTGATTGTTTATTATGATAATGAGGACATATGGTGCATTTATTTTTAGTGGCATCTGTCATGAATAAGAGTCCCTAAATTTCAGTCTAATGGTCTTACAGATTATTTTCTGAGCCATTCCACTTATTCTTGATATTAATAGAAATTCCTTTATATGATTAATGTGGTATAAATTTGGAAACTTTAGAGAGAATTCCTTGCTTGGCTTTCACTAGGCAACACATGGCTCTTCCTGCTTGACAAGGACTTGGCATTTTAGCAACCCTGATGCCAGGCGCTGGCTCTTGTGTCATGACCCTGGGACATGCTGCTCCCCAGCCTTTCTACCCTCTGCCTATCCCTAACCACACTGGCTGACCCCCAGAACCTTCAATTACCAGCTCAGCCTGCACCCTCTGGGCCTAGCCCTCCATGGGCTGATGGGTGCTGCTCCTCCTGCTTCCACCCAGGCCTTGCCCCTGTCAGGCCCTCAATGTCAGGTAGTAGGTGGTGTGTTGGGTCATTCCCTTGCTGGCTCCCACCCTTCACTCATGAATCTTGTCCCTGGGACATAGGAGCAATCCATGGTCTTTGGTTGATAAATGAAAGTGATTGAAAGAAATTCCATTGTCCACCAGCATTTCCAATGAACAATTTTATCAGAAAGGAGATTGCTGGCTGCCTACCTTTTTTTTTTTCTAAAGAGAGAGAGAGAGAGAGAATCAATTTTATTTAGTTTTTCATGTGGCTAAGTGTATGTAGTGCTGGGGTTCAAAACCACATCCTTGCACATGCCAGGTAAGTACCACCCCTCCAGCGCCCTCCTCTCTACTCTTTAAAACCCTTACCCATGGGCGAGCTCTCCATTCTGTCCCCTGTGATCCAGAAAAATCCTCACATTTTTAAGCCTTAGTCCTCTGTGAGGGTAGCTCTCAACCAGAGTCAATGTGTACTCTCCAGGGTTTATCTGCCAACATCCAGACGCATTTTTGGCTTTCATAAACTAGAGGGAGAGGTGGTCAAAGGCCAGGGATACAGAGAAGATACAGTGCCCAAGACAGCTGCCACCACAAAGAAGTAGCTGACCCCCCAATGTCAAGGGTGCTAAGGCAGAGAAAGCCTGCTCCTTGGAATCCTTTCCAACTCCTTCCAGCCCCTGACTCTCTGCCCACCACTGAGCAGTCTCCTTCTCCCCAGAAGCTTAATGACAGTGATTTTCCACTGGGGTGGGGGCAGAATGCTGCACACAGCCAAGGGCCCTGGCTGCACAGTACTTATCCACTGTAGTCAGGAAGGTACATGCACACCCGTAAGGCAAAGGAACCTCAACAACCCTTCAGATGTCCACTCAACATCAAATTACTGAATTTCCATGTAAAGCACATATTTTCATACATACTTCTCATTGCCACAAATTAAGTAGCAATATTGGAAAGCCTCACATGAAATATTAACTTTATGATTTGATTTCAGAATGTCTGTACAGCTGTCTGCCACAGGAAACGTGGAAGTTAGAGGAACAGCACAGCCCAACCCCTCTGGGCAAGCCATGCCTGGCCACTGGCTCCAGGATGCATTGCGAGAACGTGCAGGTGACTGTCCCTGCAGACTTCAGGGTAGCGTTTTAAAAATACAAATACAAGCATTTCCTCCTGTGCTCTGAACTGAGTGTCTGATTGTCACAGGCCCCCAGGGCCCTTGATGTCATGACCACCGAACTCCTGTTCAGCAGCTCCAGACTGGCTGCTAAGCTGTTCTCAAACCCTCCATACACATGGACCTCAGGGGCTCGTCCTCGGCAACAAGGCACTGCAGGTTTTCTGCTGAACTCGGGAACAAGACAAGGCTGCCCGCTTTCACCACTTTTATTCAATACAGTCCTCGAGACCCTGGCTGGAGCAGTTAGACAGGAGGAAGAAATCAAAGGGACAAGAATAGAAAGAGAGGAAGTCACACTATCCCGTTTTGCTGATGACATGATCCTATATCTGGAAGATTCAAAAACTCCACCAGAAAGCTGATGGAGCTTATAAACAGATTTGGCAAAGTAGCAGGCTACAAAACCAACATCCATAAATCAATAGCTTTCCTATATGCCAATAATAATAGGGAAGAAGAAAAAATTAGGAAGTCAGTCCTATTCACAATATCCTCTAAAAGAATAAAACACTTGGGAATTAATCGAACAAGAGAAGTAAAAGACCTCTCCAAGGAAAATTATCGAACACTGAAAACAGAAATTGCAGACGACCTGAGAAGCTGGAAAGATGTTCCATGCTCTTTGTTAGGCAGAATTAATATAATTAAAATGGCCATTCTGCCAAAAGAACTATACAGATTCAATGCAATCCCCATCAAGATTCCAATGTCATTCTTTGTAGATATAGAAAAAGCAATTCTCAAATTCATTTGGAACAATAAGAAACCCAGCATAGCTAAAACATTACTAAGCAAGAAAGATGAAACAGGCAGTTTTGCAACACCAGATCTAAAACTATACTATTGGGCTGTAGTATTAAAAACAGCATGGTATTAGTATCAAAATAGGAATGAAGACCAATGGAATAGAATAGAAGACTCTAAGACAAAGCCCCAAATCTTTAAACATCTGATCTTTGACAAAGGGGGTCAAAATATAACCTGGAGGAGAGACAGCCTATTCAACAAATGGTATTGGACAAACTGGACAGCCACTTGCAGAAAATTGAAATTAGATCCTTATCTCTCACCGTGCACAAAAATCAAATCTAAATGGATGAAGGAATTAGGAATTAAGCCAGCTACCTTACATCTGCTACAAGAAAAATTAGGACCGACACTCCAGCATATGGGAGTTGGTAATAACTTCCTAAACTAGGATCCTAAAGTGAAAGAATTACAGTCTAAAATCAATGAGTGGGATGCCATTAAACTAAAAAGTTTCTGTACAGCCAAGGAAATAGTCAAAACAGTTAAGAGACAACCTACAGAATGGGAGAGAATCATGGACTATGATCCCTCTGACAGGGGACTAATATCCAAAATTTATATAGAACTCAAAAAAAAAACTCAATAACAAAAACACAAACCATCCAATCAGTAAATGGGCCAGAGAGCTAAACAGAAACTTCTCAACAGAGGACATTGAGCAAGCCAATGAATACGTAAGAAAGTGTTCTAAATCACTAGCAATCAGAGAAATGCAAATTAAAACTACCTTAAGATTTCATCTCACTCCAGTCAGACTGGCAAAGATGAAGAAGACGAATAATAACAGATGCTGGAGGGGTTATGGGGAGATAGGAATGCTAGCACACTGTTGATGGAACTGCAGACTGGTCCAGCTGCTCTGGAAAGCAGTGTGGAGAATCCTCAAAAAATTAGGGTTGGATCTACCACACGATCCAGCTATCCCTC
>PVKS010039493.1:0-17218 GCA_004027875.1 Aplodontia rufa | reverse complement strand
TGATTATAGTGAGTCAGGACAATGCCTAATTCTATACTCATGGCTCTTCAAATATATTTCTATAGCTAACATAAAGTCACCTCAAATCCTAGATGGAGTTTTCATAGTGGATTTGTAGTGCATGTTCTTGTATTATATGGAACAAAACCCAGCCAATCCATGTTTGTCCTTGCATTTATTTAACCTATATGTTCAAACCACATTCCTTGGGGTAAACACTATACAAATCATTGGAGATATAATGATGAACAAGATCACTGTGGTTCCTACCCTCATGAGATTTAGAGTCTAGTAGGCAGATTCAAGGATCAAGTAAAGACAAGCAGTTTTAGAATGACTAAGGATAAGTTCAAGATGAGATTTGAGCCCGTGCTTAGGCCATACATTAGTTGTGTGTCCTCAAGCAGATTTTTTTTTCAGAATCTCAATTTTTTCCCCCATTTGTTGTGGTTTGGGTGAAAGGTGCTCCCTAGTAGCTCATGTGTGACAAAGCAAGGGCTGGAGTGAAATGATTGGGTTATAAGAGCCTTAAGCCAATCAGTGTGTTATAACTGTATGCTGGTGGGGTATGGCTGGAGGAGGTGGGTCATTGGGGGCTTGCCTTTGGGGTATATATTTTGTATCTGGCAAGTGAAGTCTTTCTGTGCTTCCAGTGTGATGCCTTGGGCTGCTTCCCTCCACTACATTCTTCCACCATGATGTTCAGCCTCACCTCTATCCCCAAGAAATGGAGCCAACCATCTATGGACTGAGACCTCTAAAACCATAAACCCCTAAATTAACTTTTCCTACTAAAATTGTTCTTGTCAGATGTTTTAGCCATGGCAGCAAAAAAATATGACTAAAACAACATTTATAATAGAAAGATAACAAATAATACCTCACAGAATTGTGTGATATTTGACAGAAAAAAAGTTCTTTAAAATGTAAAGTACTTGGGGCTGGAGAGGTGGCTCAGTGGTAGAGTGCTTGCCTGGCATACATAAGGACCCAGGTTCTATCCCCAGCACAACATATACAACTAAGTGTCAGAAACAACAACAATAACAAAAAAAGAATACAAAGATAAAAAACTAAAATTGAATTTTTCTTTCTTTTTCTCTCTCACTCTGTCTTTTTTTATACTTGTAAACTTTTTTATTGAGAAATTTATTTGTTGAACATTCATACAAATTTTAACAAAATAATATATAATCTATATAGCTTCTGAAAATTGGATTCACCCCCAAGAGTGCCCCCCAATTACCCACCCTTATCCCTCTCTTTCCCTTCCCACAACATCTCTAAAACAAGTATTAGGTTGTGTAACATTACATGATATCTGGATTTAACACCTGGTAATAGACCACCTCTCTTAATGGCCAGGGTCTAGTTACAGCCTCCACAGATGAATGAAGACATTCGACCCTTGGTTTTCTGGGTTAAGCTGATTTTACTCAGCATAATTTCTTCCATAGCCATCCATTTACCTTCAAAGGCTGCAATATCATTGTTTCTCTGTGGTACATATATACCATGGAATCTCACTCTGTCTTTAAGAAAATGTAAAGTACTCCATTCACATTAAGTGTTGCTGCTGTTATTCTTCATAGGAATTCATTTGTGTGAGAAGTTGGTAGACCATTTAGATTTAAAGCCCTTTTACATTTCCCTTCAGTTCTATGCTTGGCCACCTCTTCTAACCTTCCTTTATTCCACATGCTTCTATTTACTCATTAAACCCCTCCTCATATCCTTCCTCAAAGGCTCCTTTGTTAGGTTACAACTAAAAGTTTCAGGATATTAATCTTACATACTTCATGAATTTCTCATTTTATTTTCTTAATTGATTTATTCTATTAGCTGGGTAGGTAGTGATGAATTTTTCAAGCATGTGATATTGCCATTTTTTCTGGTGGCATAGTTGGTCCCAAGTCTATTTTCTCTCAGACTTTGGACACTCCTTAAATTTCTTTTAATACCAACTCACAACTTACAGAACTTGCATTACCTTCTTTGGAAAAACAACACTTTAAGGAAGACTGTTCTTTCTAATGGATGTGAACCTGAAATGGGGCCAGGCTTAAGTTTAGACATGATGAAAGGACTACTATGGGAGTTTGCTTTCACCTCATCATTTTTATTGCAAATAAGTGTGTTACTGTCTACTATTAGTCACTGAATAAAGGCAAGGGATTGAATCTAAGAGTTCACAGAAAATGCTTTACAGAAACAGAGGATTTTCTGTAAGGTTTCAAAACTAAGCAAAATTGTTGGTTTAATGAGAAATAGGGTATCATGTAATTTTTGAAAGGCAGAGTAATTTAATAAAAATTGAAGTCAAAGACATACTACTCAGTGTCATCTAGGGTGTTCTGCAGTGGAAGTAGTGCCAGAGTGTAACTGATAGTTAGGAAATCTGAATTCTCCCAATCCTGATTTTTATTAGCTTCTAGGTCTTGAGCCTTTATTCTCTTTGGGATTCAAATTACTTATTTGTAAAAAAAAAAATGAGGAGGTTGGAGGTGTATTAAATAATTTCTGCATAAAAATAATAAAAGAAGAAGATTATTGCAATAATCACATAATATTAGAAATACTAGATACATATTTATGGCTGAGGAAATAAAGCAAAAAGAATAAGATGAAAAGAAAAACATCTTGAAAGGATCATTGTTAGGATTCAGTGGATAACTGTGAAGATAAATGAGGGGGAAAAGCCAAAGCGGTCTTAAAATTGTCAATTTTGATTAGGTAAATGGGAGTAACAATAATACAGATATAGGAATAGAAAGAAAACTTTTCAAGTGAAGAAAATGAGTTATTAGCAAAGTGTGTGTGTCGGGGGAGGGGGGAATCAAGATGCTATAATACTCCGTTGGAACATGGAGATTTTCATCAGAGAGTGGAAAGCCATGACAAGACTATTGAAATCTGAGGGGTGCTTAGAAAAAAAGAGTTTTAGCATTTAGAATGTAAGACTATCAACTAAGAGAAGATGAGTATAATAAGAATACAAAAATGCCTGTACACATATATAGACCAGGTATTTCCCTCTCTATTATATCTCATATCATCTCTTGACAAACAGAGGAGACAGAAGGCATACTGATCCAGTCTTTAGTATACCTTTCATTGTGCACATGCATTGGTAGAGAAACAGTGATTTGGCGATAGTTGGAATCCTTGAAACAAAGCACGAAAGGAAGGACCTTCTGTGACACCCCTGTCCCGCATCTTCACAGCTGAATAGTTCTCAGTTCAAAATAGAGTTTCACGGTTAGTGAAAACCCCTGCTCTCTACTTCTCTTGATTTTTCTGTAAACACAGAAATCCAAGGGCTGCTTGGTAATTATCTGCCTTTTGTTTTTTTCCTTTCCCCCTGTCATGTTTAATTTCACAACCATTTTCCTGAAAATGAGGTTGGATAGAACTGATATGGGTTGTGCCTCATCTGTCGCAACATATTGATAGAAACTCACAATTGTGTACAGATTGTATAACACCTTTAGATGAATCTTATTTCCTTCCCTTAGATGGTGCTAATAGGGTATGAAAGGAAAAAATGATTACATACGATGATTACTGTGGTGTTGTATAAAGGCCTGGAGTCACTTGAACAGTTTGGAATTAAAAGCAAACCTATTTTCCAAGAAGTCGATATAACTGTCACAGAGATGACAACGTATTTCTTCTATCAGCTGTAGTCCCAAAACATTTACCCATTTTCTTCTTCTTTGTCTCAGAGCCTTCTAAAAATCTTTCTTAAACAGTTGTAGTGAAAGTGAATACAAAGAAGCCTTTTATAGTACAAGAATTTAAAAAGATTATTTTTCCTCTCAGTCTTTTATCTATTTTTCCAGGGCCTTGAGTGGCAGTGACACACTTGTGAAAGGGGTAGCAGACTCAGTCTTTGAAAACCACTTAGTTAAGGCCTTTTATTCAAGAGGTATTGTGTAACTGGTCTGCCAGTCTGCACAAGAACCTTGATTGAAATTATCAAGTGAGGTTGCCCTGTGCCAGAGAATTCTTATCAAAAATTCCACAGGGTTTCTTTAACACATAACTTTGTGGGAGCAGCATAAATATTAGTTGGGAATTAGTAACAAGCACTATGGAATGACAATTTACTAAATATTTAAACATGTATATATATAACTTGCTGTATAATGTAATAAACACTGCTCTGATATCAATATCTATTTTCCCTGCCCAAGGAATTTTTTTAAGGCTTTAACCACTTGAGGGTAAGAACATTTCTACTTTCTTATCTGATACATATTTCTTTAATTTTGGAGTTGTCCATGTTCTTTTGATCCTTGTTATAGTGCCTCAAGCTGTTCTTGCCCTGTACTGCTCTGCCCTGGGGGTGTTCTCCACCAGGGCCCTTTGTTTCAGCCTCTGATTAAACACTTGCTCAAAAATAATTTTCAGTTCAGAGTTTTTATCAATTTTATTCCTAAAGAACCCTGGATTCTCTTTGAAATGCCTGCTGTGTGTTACTTATTACATTGGGAATGATTTTTCACATGTTTCATTGGCTTTTTAGCCTCTGTTTCTCTCTCTTATGAATATTCTCTATTTTTTTGGATGGTACCTTTGCCAACAATGTGAAGATAGAAACAGTGTTTTAAATTCCACTTCTCCTGGTAGAAAAACTAATTTCCATGTTGGATCTAAGTTGTACTGACTGAAGCTTGGATGCCTTAGCATTCTTATTTAACACTATTAAGCACTTTCCCTTGGCTAGAGCAGTTCAGGATTTTATTGTTTTGTACAAATTATTATGTGGACTCAGTTTCATCTCAGTGATACATAAAATCAGACATGACTTTGACTTCTTGGACCATAACTCCAGGTTAACAGATAGACTTAGAGGTGGTGGACAACGTAAGATACTATTAGAAGTAAGAAGTTTTATTTTTAGCTATGCTTCTTACATGTGGCATTTGTAATTGAGACCAGAGTCAATATATTTTTATAGTTTTCTTTGACAATTTAGTGGCCAAGGGTCAGGAATAGGTTAGAGAATGTCTGTGTCACTGGGAGATACTTCCATGGAATATAACCTTAACTCCTCAAACAACTAGAATCCAATTAACTGCATTCCTCAATAAATTGGAATATTTAAGCAATGGGTTCTTTCGAGGAGAAAAGGATAGATAACCAGAAACAACCCAATATCAAGAATCTACTGAATGATTTATTTACTCACTAATTTATTTGGGCACTATTTATTAGGTATAGTGACAAAAAACATTGAATTCCTTGCATTCAAATAGAAACAGAATAATGGACAAATTAATGATTGTGATGAAATGCTATAAGTGTGGTTTAAGCATGAGATGATATGGAATGTATAGGATAGACAATTGTGGAGATGTCAGGGAAGGTTTCCTGAGGAGGTGACATATGAAATTAATTTTGAAGGATGAATAGGAATAGGACAAATTAAGTTGTAGAAAAAAGGGCAAACGGCACTCTAGGCAAAAGGAGAAACTTGAGAGCAGAGGCATGTAATAATAACTATAAGTAATTCTGTGTGGCTATAGCATTCAGTACGACATGGAATGTGGCAGAAAATAAGTTGGTCTGGTAGACAGAAGCCAGATCATGAAGGAACTTATATGTAAGGTTATGGCATTTCAACTATATTGAAGGCAATGGAGTCATTGCAGTTTTCAGACGCAAATGTTGTGGCTGTATTTGAAGTTTAAAGACACCTCTGGTGCAGTGTGGAGACTGGACTGTAGAAGTTAAGACAGGAGTCAAGAAGAACAATTAGTAGGCTAATTAGTACTATAGTGTATTATATCATGTGATCAATGAGGCAGTGTTAATGGGAGTAGGAAGGGGGGCAGATATTAAAATAGTGAAAAAGATCTGTGAGGTTGAATGGAGAAGTCATGGTGAATTCCTAAAGTAGGGACTGCAGGGAGAAAAAAATCTACATATGGAGAAATGTAGAAAATAAGAGAACAAGCAGGAAAGTATGTGAAGACGATCACAAATTAACTTATGTATGTGGCAAAAATACTTCAAAGTAAAAATCATGTTTTCTGTGGGCTGAATCTTTGGGTCATGGCACTCAGGATAACAGTTCTAAGATCTTGCACCAGCCTCCCTCAGTGAAGAGAGATTCAAATATCTTCCTAGCTAGACTGATTAAATAAAGTCTCTGATTAAGCTTCTGTTGCGGCACAGCAATTTAATTAGCTCGAACTTACCATTTCCTGAGTATCTCCCTTATTCAGGTTTTATTACACTTCTTAGAAGATAAATCTCTCTTGGAGTCAGATGTTTTATGCTATTACTGTAGCTTTGACCCTTCCATTATTTTAAAAATGCATCACATTTCCCTAATCACTGCCAAGGAGATAAGGAGCAATCCTGTACAACTGATCAAATTCTCTTTAGTTTGATTTTTACATTCTCTGTTACACTAAGAGTGAATCTGTTATTTTTTCCTTGACCCTTCACTCATATCCATTATTGATTTTTCCTGAAGGATGCCAGAGCAATTACTGTCTACCTGTTACTTCATCCTCCATAAAAGAATCTGAAAAGGCTTCTTAGGGCTCTACAAAATCAAGGGTTGTTTACCCCAATCACACAACTCAACACTTTTTCTCAGCTTTTCAAGATAAAAGTTTAAAGCATCTCCTGATTAAAGTGCTTCTGTGATTGTTGCTCTGCATCAAGTTCTAAACTTCCCTGTTCTTTCCTTGGAGCTTTTTTCACAATTCAGGAAGCAATTTTGTGATATATAGACTGGGGTGAACAAAGTGCTGAGGGAGGGAGAAAGGAGTTCAACTTGGTAAGATATTCTAGTTACCTGACTAGAAATTATAGGAAATTCCTTTGTTTGTTTTCACTGACAAACATCTTTTTGTAACTTTTTTAATTCAGAAATTTATTTGTTGAACAATCACACAATCTTTTAACGAAATAATATAATATATATATGGATTCTGAAGATTAGATTTACCCCCAAGAGTGTCCCCCCAGTTACCCACCCTTATCCCTCCCCTCCCCTTCAAAAAACATCTCTAAAAATGTATTAGGTTGTGTAACATTACACCTTATCCAGATTTAACACATGTTAATAGACCACCTTTCTCAATGGCCAGGGTCTAGTTCCAGCCTCCACAGATGAGTGAAGACATTCGACCCTTGGTTCTCTGGATTTTAGATCATCTCAATACACATCAGTACCACACTTTATCCATACTAGTGAATCAGATTGAATTGTCATCAATGCTTCTTTTGATGAATGATCTTTTCAGAACTTGGTGCCATTGTTCTCAGCTTCATTGATTATTGTCAGTTAAAGATTAAACAAAGATAGCATCGGGGTCAGACAAAGGTGTGAGTGACTCTTGATTGCATCTCTTACTACTTGTATGACTTTGGCTAAGTCACCAAATTTTTTGAAACAATTTCTCATCTGTAAAAAGATATAATTGTACCCACTCTCCTTTGAGTAGGTGTGGTTTTCTACCCCAGAAAATATTTTTATCAATTTCTAAATCCTATTCATATGTATTTGGTTGCTTAGTGACAACTTTAGAAAGTATTAGAGGAAAAAAATCTTTAAAAATCTGCTGCTATTTTCTGAAAGATGCAGTGAATAATACAAGATGGCCTGGCAGCGTCTGTGTATTAAGCCAAAGCTGTTTATGGAAACAGTTATTATTAAGACAAAAACATGGGAGCTAACAATGAGTGAATGCTTACTGTGTATGTGGCAAATACTATTTTATGTTCTTTAAATGAATTAACTCATATGATAGTCACAATCCTGAGTTAGTTATTATAGTTAGGTGAAGCCTATCAAGGCCTAGTTCTAGTTCACCAAGGTTGTGAGTAGAAGAGAATTTAAATTTTGGCTTGATGAAGACCCCATTATATTACCCACAATGTAGTTGTGGCACATAGTCTTTATTCTGAATTGTTAGTTTATCCTACAACTACTTTGCAGCACAACAGTCTAACTTAATGGGTGTGCCAGTTTTTACAGTATGCAGGGGAAGGGAGATGTGTTTATTAGGGGAATGGTTCCTAAAGTTTAGATGTTACCTAGTTCACTGATTTTAGTATCAATTATATGGTAAATTTAACAAGTTTAAGACCAAATGCTAAGAAGGAAAAATCTTGAAAAAACTTTTCTCACTTGACTTTAAAGTCCTGGAAGGCAGGGAACACATGCCTGATAGACACACTGGCACATAGTCGGTAACCGATACATGTTTGTTAAATTAGGATGAATTCTCTCTTGTATCTCAACAGATCTTTTATCCACCTGGAACCCATGTTGACTGTGGCTAGCTGTATAATTAAGCAACCCTGTAGAAACTAGCATGAAACGAGATGCATATGCAGTATTTCTAGCTACTAAGCCATTCATAAAAATTTCTCTACACAGAGGAATTACATTTAATCAATTGTGAAGCATGAGCAAGTTATAGAATTTTCTTTGAAAAATATGTAGTTTATAAATGTTTAGGAAGCACAAGATGAATCACATTGGAACTAAATTTATATTAAATAATATTGGATGGAGTGGTTTAGATTGAGAAAAGGGGAAGGAATCTTGAGAGTTCACATAATCCGTCCCCACGATGCACACTTTACCTTTGTACATATACTTTATGAAAAATCTCTGAGGAATTACATGAGTTAAGACTACCAGCTAGGGATTAATACCAGTCCTCTTATTAAAGTATTTCTATGTAATAATAATTATCCCTATTTGATCATTACACATTGTATACAGGAATCAAATTATCAGCTTTACCCCATCCCATAAATATGTAGAACTATTGTGTATCAATTAAAATTTTGCATGCATACATACCTGTATAATTAATGATTTTCAAATGTAATAATAAAAAACCCAAAATAACTCAGAACAGCAGTGCTCAAACTTTTTGGATTTAGGATCACCTTATGCTCTTAAAATTTATGAAGATTGTTGAAGTCTATTTTTACATGGCCTATATTTATTGATATTTATTATGTTAGAAATTTTCATGAGAAATTTTAAAATATGGACTTATTAATTTGTTTAAAATAATAATAAATCTCATATAATTATATAAATAATAGTTTTATGAAAACTAATCTTATTTTCTAAAACAAAAATGTAATGGAAATAATGGAATCATTTTATATTTTTGCAAGTCTCATCAATATTTGGTATAACATTGCATAAAGGAATATATTGCCATATCTTTTTCTGATTTAATTTGTCAAATAATTTTTGTTTAAACAACAAAAAGAAAATTGAACTGCACTCATATGTGGTTAGTAAGGACATAAATATTTTAACAATTTTTTTCAAATATTTGCAGGTATTCTTTAATACTGAACAAACATTTAATATATAGTAGCTTTTTAAAAGTTGCAGTGTTGCATTCCAAACCACATCAATGAACTTCTCATAATCTGTTTTATTAATCTCCATCAGTCCATCTTATACTCTGAACAGATTTTTTAATCATGTATAATTTTAACATCATGTGTTGATTATTTATAAAACTTTAATTTGGTGAATTATGCAGATATTACAAATATTGAATTTTTATTCGTTCAACATAGTCTTACATATTAGAGGGAATTTTTGTTACATATTCATGAATATATGGATATTGACAAAGTAAGTTAAGGCTGATCCTAGTCTGGGATCTCTGCCTTTCAACCACTCCCTACTCTCATGTCTTCCCTGCTTTTTCCCCATGTTATAGGTAGAACTAAGCCTATGTATGTGTATTAATTTTTGAATTTTCTGATTCTCTTTGCCTGCCTATATGTAATTGGGCTTCCCAGCTGCATTGATAATCCCCCTAATCCCTCCCTCCAGTTGCATTAATAACCCCCTTAATTCCCCCTTTCCTCCCTGTTCTCCTCACTTCTACCCCTAGCTTCAGAGTTATGATCCCCCCTTTATGTAAAAATTCACCTATGTTGAGTTTATTCTTGAGCTTAGCTAACTTTCAATCTGTCTTAGATTTTACTCTAGTTTCCACATATGAGAGAAAACATTGGCTCTTAAGTCTAGGAGTTTATGATATTTCACTCAGCATAATTTCTTCCATCTCCATCCATTTGGCTGCAAATGCTATGACATCACTCTCTCTAATAGCAGAGTAGAACTCCAATACACACACACACACACACACACACACATACACATATACATATACCACAGTTGTTGTATCCACTTGTCCAGTGAGGGGCATCTGGATTGGTTCCATAGTTTAGTTATAGTAAATTGGGCACTATATGCATTGATGTAGTTGTGTCTCTGTAGTATGCTGATTCTAGATCTTTTGGGAAAATCCCTAGGAGTGGGATAGCTGGGTCATGAGGTGGTTCCAATCCTAGTTTTTTGAGGAGTCTGTACAGTGCTTTCCAGAGTTGCTGAACAAGCTTGCAGTCCCACCAACAGTGTAATAGTGTTCTTTTCTTCCCACAGCCCTCTGGCATCTATTATTGTTTGCATTCTTCATATTTGCCACTCTGACAGGAGGTAGAATCTCAGTGAACTTTAGATTTGCATTTCTTTGAATTGCTATTGATGTAGAACTTTTTCTCATATATTTATGGGCTTTTTGGACTTCCTCTATTGAGCAGCTTCTATTTAGCTCCCGAGCCCGTTTATTGATTGGATTATTTGTGGCTTTGGTGTTCAGTTTTTTGAATTGGTTGTATATTCTGAATATTACTCCCCTGTTAGAGGCATAGAAGGCAAAATTTACTGTCTTGAAACTCTTGACTAATTCTTTAGCTGTGTGGAAGCTTTTCAGTTTAATGGCATCCCAACTCATTTATTCTTGTCTTTCATTCTTGCACTATGAGATTCTCGTTAAAGAAGACAGTGTTGACACCAATGTCACAGTGTTGATCCTATTTTTTCTTCTATCAATTCTGTAAGATCTTTATCCTTTCTGACTAATTTTTGGTCAAAATAAACTTTGTCAGATATATGGATCACAACGCCAGCTTGCTTTCTTCAGCCACAAGCCTTATAAGTATTTTGCAAAACTTTCACCTTCAATCTGTGTCTATTTTTGACTGTGAGGTGTGTCTCCTGTAAGCAGCATATTCCTGGATTTTTTATCCAATCAACTAGTATGTGTCTTTTGATTGAGGCATTGAGTACATTCATGTTCAGCGTTACCACAGATATGTGATTTGGGGTATCTGTCTTTGTGTCCATTGCTGTATTTTGCTCCTTTTTGGCTATTTTTTTTTGTGAGTTATGTTATTATTGACTTTCTTCTGTTTATGGGATTTGGGAGTTGTTTGCTTGTTCCTCTTTTTGAAATATATCTTTGAGTATTCTCTGTAGAGCTGGATTTGTGTTCATGTATCTTGGCAACTTGAACATATCATGAAATACTTTATTTCCCCATCACATTTAAACTTGGGTTTTTCAGGGTATAGTATTTTTTGGTTGAAAATTGTTTTCTTTCAATATTTCAAAAGTATCATCCCATGCTTTCCTGGCCTTTATTGTATGAAGTGAGAAATCCACAGTGATCCTTATTGGTCTGCCTCTGAATGTGATTTAGTGTTTTTTCCTTACTGATTTTAGAATCCTTTCCTAGATTTCTCTGTATTCATTTTAGACAGGATGTGCCTTGAGTTTCTCATTTGGTGAGGTCTGTTTGGTGGCCTATAGGCATCTTGCATTTGACTTTCAGGATCACTTTTGATCTGGGGGCAATTTTGTTTGGCAATCTCATGGAGTAGACTCTTAGCGCCACTCGTTTGTTGCTCTATGTTTTCTCCAATCCCAATTACTCTCAGGGCATTTCTTCTCATCTCATCCAATACTTCTCATAAGTTCTGATCATGTTCACTAAGTTACTTTTCGTGTCTATCCTCCTTGCACTCAGCATTGCTCAGCCTATCTTCATTGTCTGATGTTTGTTCTTTGAAAGCTGAGGTTCTATTTTCTCCTGAGTTTACACTGGTATTAGTATCTTCCAATGAACTTTGAAAATTGGTTGACAGCATTTTTCAGTTCTAAGAGCTCTGCTACGTTTCTTTTCAGAATGTCTAGCTCTTTATCAAAGTGGTCTTTCAGGTCCTGAAATTGCTCTATTTCCTTCCTTAAGTCTACTTTTAATTCTTTGGCTGATTTACTAATCAAATTTTTGATACTTTTTCCCCCTAAGTTTTCATCTAGAACCCTGACCATGGACAACTTGGGTAGGGAGCTCTAGGTGTGAGGTGGAAGATTGTTTCCCTTTTTCCTCATTTTCAGTTTCAGGGAGTGAGGCTTGAGGTCCATCAATGAATAATTCTCTTGGAGACTTTGATGATAGGATTGGAGTTTTTGTATCTCTTTGCTTAGTTGTGCTGTGGTACAATTTGGAAAGTACTGTTCAATGGTTGGCTCCTCAACCTGTGCATTATTATGGAACTTTACATTTTCCAATACCTCAGGAGATAGAGGGTAGGAGTCAATGTGTACAGCAATTCGTACAACAGAGAGTGTTGTTCTGGTAACTTAGTGTCAACTGTAGCTGTTACAGTGTTGATTAGTACCTATAAAAGCAAATGGATTAGGAGTATTTTTCAACAAGAGTCCTCAGAATATACTTGGTTTGAAAGCAAACACCCATTTTCATATATGGCATTCAGTTCAGTTTTCCAAAACCTCTGTAGGTGAAGAAAAAAATCTAGGGAGCAATGGGAATGTGATAGGAAGTTATTGTGGAACTTGTGAATTTAAAAAGCTAGCAACAAGGGAGTAGAAATGATGTAGGCTATTCTGCTAAAATATAGAAAATAAATGAAAGGGAAGAGATTGGGGTAATGACTTTGAAGGAGGATGAGAAAGAGCAGAATACAGTTTAGGTATTGACAGAGGAAAGGGAAGAAGGAGGTAGCAGAGAGACTCACTACCAGGAGACTTCAGCACAAAGAGAACATGTACTAGTTTGAGAGATCAGAGACAGCCAAAAATGAAACCACAACATTACAAACAAAGCACAGACAGAAAAAATAAAATAAAATAAACAAACAACAACATACAAACCCACAGGAACACCAACACCATGGAAAAAATAGTTGGGAGGGATATGAATTATGACTGCTGAGTTGAAAATAAACATTGGGGGCATATGTTCTTATCTGACATCTGGGTTGAGGCACTTCCTGGGTTAGGTTGCTGGAGGAACTGTATTTTGCTCTTCTTAGCTGGAAGTCAGATTCCTAGGAGTCCTCCCAATATTCTTCTCATGTGGAGGGGTTGCAGATTTCACCAGCCCTGTTTGCTGTGAATACAGCTTTTTGGCTCCCTGGGTTGAAAATCTGGGCACTTTAGTATCTGCCTGCCCAAATTCTTGCCTCCAAGACATGTTGCATGAGTCAGTCTCAGCCACAGAAACGGGGGGCAATGAAAAGATACCAGCCCAGCCAGACCCACACCTGGGGAAGTCTTAAATGCAAACTCAAGGGGCATGGAAACAATGTCCTACTTGTAGCACACAGGGCCTATGGGACCACCTCTATTCCAAGATCTCATGCCTCAAATCAGAGGAAAGCACTGGTCCTAGGATGCCCCTTCTTTTATAGGTCATTGAGGCTGAAGGTAATCTCTGACTAGCCTGTGAATACCAGAAGGTATCTTTGCTCCAGAGTGGCAGGTCCTGCAAGCTGGCCCCACTCAGCCCATGTAGGTTCTGTGGAACTGCCTGTGATACAGATTCCTGAAAGTAAACTGAACCTGGAGTTCAGCATATGTTGGGGGACTGGGAGGAGCCTCTATTCGAGAGCTGCAGGACCATTATGGAGCATCCTCCAGGCCCACACAGCCTCCAAGGCAGACAGTCAAAATACTGGGGTCCTGAAGCCATCAGCTGCTTGATGGTGCAGCCACTGGGGGAACCGTTCTGAGGTCCTGGTTTTTGGAACATCTGTTTGAACCTCCCACTGGGTGGAGTCAAGTGGTGATCACCCTGACTCTCCACCACCTGATTGGGGGGAGTGTAAATTTTGTGGATTAATGCATTCCCTGGGTTCCCTACATGGAGCACGGAGTACACCCTTCTGATATCAGCGATCACCATTCTAAACTGTCCTTTCTCTATTCATGTGCACCACTCCCTTCCCTCTGTGCCAATCTAGCATCCCACTGACTGGGTAGTGGTCCATGCAGTTGCAGCTGCTGAATATTTATTTGGATTTTCTTGTATGCTTAGTTTATCCAAGCCTCTGTGTCTCCAAATTTTCTAGCTTTAATACCAATAAGTTTAGGCAGAAATTTTGCCATTCACCCATTTCACAGAAAGGCACTTCTCCATGGAGTGGTTTTCCATGCAGTCCTCCTGCTGGTTGCAATCTTCTGACCATCCCCAAAATGTTGACATTTTATACAAAAAATATCACATTTGCTAATATCATCACTGAGCTTATCATAAAAATCTTTAAGAATGAGAAACTGTCATGCTTATTGTTACAAATACAAATTCTCCAAAATTTGAACTTTCACTTGAAAGCTTAAATTTATTAATTGGCAAAAATGTTGTCATTTGTTTTCCTTGAAGTGAAAGGTTCACTACATCAATTTCTCAAGAACATGTCAAGAAATATCCAGGACTGAATAATAATAGTTTGCCAGTTTTTCTTTCAAGTGAAAATAGCATTTCATGAGAAAATTGTTAGTTTAGCTTGCAACTAAAACAATAACACAAGTGCTTTTCCTTGAGAAAACCATTGTACTTTGGCAAATGTCAGATGTGCTTTATGCAGATTTTGCATTTTATATATAATATTAAAAGCCACATAGTCACATGTAAAAACTTAATAAAAACAGTAATTGTAATGGCTGAACAAGGATATTTTAAGATAAAACTGCCTTTCTTTGCATGCATTTACTGCAAATGCATGGTGTTAAGGAACACAATGATGCCTGATAATGTGGTGCTGATGCTTTGATTTATACTAAGCAACCAGCAGTTTTACCTTCCATTGCTTTTAGTTCATCAGATCAAATGTCAGCATAGCGAAAAAGACAAATAGTGATTCTTACTAGGAAAATAGTTTTAAACACATGAAATTTTCTGAACATGTGAACTATAGGGGTCTGAAGACTATTCTGAGAATTTCTGACCTAAAGAATGTCTTTTAAATGCTGAAATTTGTGTGTGTGTGTGTGTGTGTGTGTGTGTGTGTGTGTTTGCGTGCACACGTGTGCAGGGGTGCAGGGGAACAGACTTTCAAAAATTCCAATTGAAGGATCTGGGAATGGTGTCCAGTAGTATGCATTTTCAACTGGCACTTGAGGGTTTTGTTAAAGGTGGTCTATAGAATATATTTTGAAAAATACAGCATAATAGAAGAGATGCCTTCACTTTGTCTTATGATTATGTGAAACCGAACTATATACCTGCCTAAAACAACTAATTATTTAACTTAATAAAATTAGCAACCCTTTTTACTTCATTGATTTATGTAGTTTATTCCATCCAAAGGTTGAAATGATAGTCCTTTCATTGTGTATAATCACTTCTAATCACCCATTTCCACGTCCTTAATTACCTTTTTTTCCCTCTATTTTGAACCCATTAAAACTGCTTTTCTTTTTGAAAGCAAAAATTGACAGAAATGCCATCCTCTAAGGCTCTGAGCATGCTAAGAGGAAGTCTGTGCTGTGATTATATATCGTAACATAATCAGGCTATTCATGTCCTTAATTCTTCTTCTTCTCTGTTGTTTTTTACCCCTGCATTGGCTTCTGAAATTCTGAACATGTCCATCATGCTTGAGGAAAGTCAGAGAATATAAATTAATTTTATCCAGATTTCTGTAGTTGAATGTATACCCAGGATTCTTTTTCTTACGGATTATACACTGGGGTTTGTCTGACAAGGAGGAAGAGAGTGTGAATGGGAAAGAAGAATGGTGAAAAAAGGATGAGATTGAGCAGTAACATTCCTTAGATAATTAACCTACTTCCTTTCATTTTTCTAACAATGAAATATCAGAAACTAGGACTTAGCCACTCCTTTGATCTTTCTTCATTTTTCTCTCTTCAGATATCCAGCAGTTGGCTGCCTCGCTTTAGAAATCTTTTTGAACTTGGAAAACTTCAAGCCCCAACTTAGGAATTCTTGGTGCTTTGTTGTCTTGTCTTCCTAAAACATACAAGAAACTTGCAGAGCTCAACCCTTCAGGCATAAAAACTTCCCAGGTGAGAACAAACAGCATCAGTCTTATTTGCATTGCTGGTTGACGTGTTCACCATACTTACTGGACCATTTCCCTCAATGTTTAAGGCTTGGGTTTTTTCACCTCAAATGCAACTATGGATCACTACTATTTTCTTAGACCGCTAAGTGGTGCTAAGCAAAATTCGCTACCTGAAATACTCACAAGAAGTGGACTTTCAGTTGTGGTGCTGTAGTGCTTTAAATCTTGTTTAAGGATCATAATTAATGTGTTCATGATGTTGGCATAATTTCACAGAAAAGACTGTTGCATATGATAAAAATTGTTAAAAGAGTTGCTTTCATTATAGCCAAATCAATTTAAAGGAATATAACTTTAACGTTCAAAACTCTCGAAGTAATAGGTAAGGGATACTGAATTATTTAGCATTTAATTTTTCAAATCTGACTTACAAATGTGAATATCCCTACTATATTCACTGACCCCAGTCCACACATAGATATGCATATATGTTCACAGCTGTTTAAACTTTAAAGATCAAGCACTGGTGCATGCAAGAAATCCACAGCAAATGAAAAGCTCCCAATTATACTTCCATTTCTAAAACTAATTATATATTTGTGCAACTAATACCTTCAGACTTTATCAGGTATTAGCAAATACATGTATTTGCTGAGCTTGACCTCCTTGATATAAAATTCAAATCTATTTGTAGCAAATCAAGCACTTTTTAGAATAATTACTCTAATCAAATCAGGATCATTCTTACTTAAAGTAATGGCAATAGTAATAAAAAGAGCTTTGGGAACAGAAACATAAAGTAAACTGTAATTCATGAATTTCTAAATTTTCTTCCATGTAATAGAAATTAAACTGAATTGTATTTTAATCCATGAGCTTTGACTTCAGTGACAAAATAATTTAGTGCACTAATTTCTATGCTGTTCTTTCTAGGAGTGAACATTTCCTTCCTCATTTGGAAAATGGTAACAAAAATTTTTTGTTTCTCTGCCTTGGCAGGGATGGGAGTTGTGGACTAAGTTTTGAGTCAGCA
>PVKS010039492.1:0-17631 GCA_004027875.1 Aplodontia rufa | reverse complement strand
ACCCTGTTTCTGGAAGCTCCTGGTTAGTAGAAGAAAATGATCTCCAATGCTTCCCCTTTTATTGGGTTGGAGGTTTGCTCCCAAAAGCCTAATTCATTCTGAAAGAATCTGTTGGAAAACAGGCAAAGGAAAAACAGAGCTTTGGGCCAAAGTCCTTCCTTTTTCAGTTTCCTTGATTATTCTTCCATCTCATATTCCAGCTGCTCAGTCCTCAGAGGAGGGCCAACGGAACAGTCCCGGCGAGTGACCAAAAGTCATTAAAGATGTGCTTGCACATCAAGCTTTAACTACTGAGTTATTTTGAAATCTAGGGAACTCAAGAGAGTGTGTGTGTGTGTGTGTGTGTGTGTGGTTGTGTGTGTGTGCATGCAAGCATCCATGTATCTGTGCGTGCACATAGAAGAGTTGGGCCTTGCCAAGGAGCAGAATGCCGTAAAGGGTGTGGAGGGTGGAGGCAGATTGTTAACAACACTGCACACATCTTTAATGACTTTTTCGGTCACTCTTCGAGACTGTTCCATTGGCCCTCCTCTGAGGATTTCGTGGCTGGAATGTGCAATGGAGCAATAATCAAGGAAACTGAGAAAGGAAGAACTTTTGTTCCAATCCTTGTTTGTCTTTTCCTTGTTTTCCTATTGCACTGCTGGGTAAGCAGTTCTATCTCCTGAGCACCTTTGGGAATGTTGTAAGAAGATTTAAGAAAGAGCAGCACATTCCGAGCTCTTTGGAGAAAGATGTTATTTAATAGAAAAAGAGAATGCAATATAACATTGCGTGCTCTGGATGTGACCTGCGAGGTTCATTCTTCAATGGGAAATGTTACATATATTTCTCTGTTGCCTAATGGTCAGAGCTTTTTTTTTTTCCCAAAGAGAGAGGGCCAGTGTGTGTGAGAGAAAGAACCAGTTTTATTTAGTTTTTCATGTGGTTTTCATTGCACTGACACTTCTTTGTGTAGGTGGTGCTGGGGTTTGAACCCGCGTCCTCACGCCTGCCAGACAAGTGCCATAAACACTGAGCCACTGCTCCGGCCCTTTTGTAAAGGGCAGAGCAACAGTAGCCACTTCAATTTTGCTAGTCCATCTCTGAGGTGACATGGAATTTATATACTTTAGCAGCCTTGGAAGCTGGGTTGTAACTAGTTTGCCATCTTGAAAAGTGTCCATTGAATAGATTCAGCCAAGTGCCACTGGCCCCTTGATAAAGCAAAGCACTTTTTATAATCATTTGACATGTATGGGGCCAACACAATCTATGACCACATCCTTCATAGCACCAGTGAATGTAAGGACTCACATTTTTAAAACCCCTAGGTATTCAGACTCCATACGAACTTGTTTCATTATTTTAAAACATGCAAATGTTTGTAAACCAAAAGAGCTTAATGCTCAATCTGGCTTATTCTGCTGCTTCTATTAAAATCTGTAACTAACCATATTTCTAATAGTACTTACAGCTATCCTGTTGAGAAAGACATGTAGAATTATAAGCTAAAGTAGTTTTTATACATTCATTTCTCTTCAAAAGCATCTGAAGAATTCAAAGGAAAAAGTCAGCTTAACCTCTAAGCAGAAGGCTGTTAAAATAGAAGGCTCTAGGGGCTGGAGCAGTGGCTCAGTAGCTGGAGCACTTTCTTGGCACACTGAGGACCTGGGTTCAAACCCCAGCACCACATACACAAGTAAGCTAAGGGTTTGAAAAACTAAGGCCAGATGAAAAATTTCTCTTTCTCTCTCTCTCTCTCTCAGAAGAAGAAGAAGAAGAAGAAGAAGAAGAAGAAGAAGAAGGAGGAGGAGGAGGCAGTTCTAATTCATCAAGAAAAGTATTTTTGTAGTATTTTAATTGGCATTTGTTAGAAGAGGAAAATGATCACTAGTAAAGATACAAAATCAGAAGGAGAACAAGTTCTTTCTGAAGTACTATCACAAGCTTTTATGCAAGTAGGTATATTTCAATTGGAAACTTAGAATAACAGAAATTAACTCTTGCTTATTGAAAAAAAGAAACATGGATTTGAAAGGATAGTAGTCTATAAAGATCAAGTTGGAAAGATATTTACTGAGAGGCTAAAATAATATGGCTAATGCTGCCTCTTGCAATTGGGGCAGGACAAATTCTGTCATTATCAGCACCTGAAAGGGACTGAAGAGGCTCCAAGATCAAAAGACTTTGACAGGGTTATGTATATTTGTAAGATGGCAACTGTGTGCAATCATGGGATTTTCTTGGTATTTTCTGTGTTAATGTCTGCTTGTAATAAACATTGATTTGAGTTCAATAAAAATGTAAATTCTTAAACAACATCATTAACTTCTTGATGCCTCAGTCATGTTGGTCACATTTCACACATTCCACAGATGCACACGACTGGTGGCAGCACAGACACAAGGCATTGCCATCACTTCTAGACAGTTCCATCAGCAGTGCTGCTTTGGAGAGGATGCCTTTCAGGCTTTTTGAACTATTATGAGGATGGCTGATACCAGTAATATCCTTTTCCATCTTCGTAGCACCAAAGTACCTGTCAACATCAACCACTGGGCTATTTCAGAACTTCCTTCATTCTTTTTCACTACTATGTATCAGTTTCACCTTATTTTCAAGTATAACCATCAAAGAAATAAAAATAGAAAAAGTATTACAGAAAATGACAGATTAAATGCATACTTCTTTCCTTCACAAAGCCTACGCAGCGTCAAACTCTGGTCTCCTGACTACGCTGAGTGTGATTATAAATATCCACAGCAGACACACTGAGTATTCTAAGTCCAAGAGTTAACACGGCTTCCCAAATCCTTTCAAATGTCCATAACTTTACACCATTTGTTTGCACTTTTAGAAATGTGTGCAGAGAGCCAAAGTCATTTGCACGAACCCTCGCACAGAAGCCACAATGAAAGTGAAGGCTGGACCGGAAGAAAACAAGTATGGTTTGTTTCTCTGTTTCTTTCCTTTAAAACTGGGAATTCACAGCTCTCCCACAAGAGAAGAAACTGATGAGCTTCACCATGATGCAGCTGAGGGAGACCTGAATCCACAGTGCGAAATGCTGGGCTCACTGTCCTAGGCTGTCAATCAGGTGGCAGTGGGGCAAGGCGGAAGGTCAGTCAGTCTCTATTTGGCTATTGAGCATCTGCAATGTGCCTACTCCAACTCGAAATGTGTAAAACACACACCAATCCCAGACCTGCATGAAAAAAGAATCAAAATGCCTTATATATCATTTTTTAATATTTATTACATGTTGAATTGTCAATATTTTGAATACATTGGGTTATCCAAAATACAGTGTTAAAGTTTGTTTCATGTGTGTTTGCTTTTTTAAATAAAGTAGTTAGAAAACTTAAAATGACATACATGGCCAACACCATGTTTCCATTGAAATGCGGAGATAGGCGGTGATTAGAGACTCCATCTGTAACACAAGTTTAGAAAGTGCTGACTCATGAAAAGAGACCCTAAAAATGATCTGCAATGAAGGCAAAAGTATCTTCTGGCAACAAAAGCAGAGGAGTGGCTGGGATTGGAGAAGGCATCATAAATATCTCTGCTATTGAGAGCAACATAAAGGCCGAGCCAGGAGCCGAAGCTGCGTAATCTAGCGGTATCCAAAAGAAATCAAACACAGATTTTCAAATCCTTGCCTTCTCTTTTGAACTAGCTGTGGGAAAGTAGCTCTCACAAGCTGCTAGAGGTTAGGGCTGTGACTCCTGCAGTACTCAAATCCTCACTTTGATTTTCTCTTTATCAAAGATGGAACCTCATTACTGGAAAAAAAATGCAAAGCTTTCTGGAATAATAGGAATTCCCTGGGCAGGATATACAGTGACTCAAGAAAATCGCAAGATAATTTAATAATTACATCAAGATATTTTCACTCATAATTTACATCTTCAGATACGGAGAAATAAGGAAAAATAGAGATCCATACATTGCATGAAATAGGGGAGAAGCAGAGCTTTTGTCCCTCTAGCAATTCAGTGCATTCACAGAGCTGGACAATGAAGGCATTTGCCAGTTTAGAAAAGAGAGCATCCAAGTGGCGACTCCATCCTCCTGTTTCCTTGTTCTTGTATTTTTTAAATGGCAAGAAAGGATGTTAATCAATGTCAGCTTTCTCAACCAAGAATTTCATTCTTGTTTCCTTTCCAATATTTCCAGGTTCAGAGATAGCCATTACTTCTCTGTTACAAAGTCTGCAATTTGCTTTAAATCACTTCAGTATAATCAGCATGATATTATGCACAGATCAGTTAGTCTGCACTTTTATGCCCAGGAGTCATCAAGGTAACATACTGTGAAGAATGTTAGGCAAGGGTGGCAAGGTAACATTCAATCTGTGATCCAGGGGCTGCCACTGCAAACCCTTCTATTACCTGCCTATCAATCAAGAGCAGAAACTTGGCCAATAGCAAATAAACACAAACAATGGGTTATACAGTGAAGGTGGTGTTTTGTTAATTAGCATGATGGATGTAATAATAGAATCTCATTAGTGATGAGGTGGTATTTGAGATATTCAAAGTATGTGCATGAATAAAAATATGTTGGATATATCCCCACCCTTGTATGAAGGTGGAAGAACCCAGCCAGGCCTGGGCCCTGTAGCCTTTAGGCTCGATCCTGCACCTCTCTGAGCAACAGCGCCTATGGCTTGTTCACTACTTGGATCTGTGCTCAGTCACTGGTTTAGGACAGTTTCTGCGTTACAATACCAAGTAGTAGGCATGGAATTCTGTCTGGTAAGTGCTGTTTTTTTTTTTTTGTTTTTGTTTTTGTCTTAAACCTTTCATTCAGCATACTTAGAAATACAGAGAGCTGAGATCATATGGAGCTTAAGGACTGCATGAACTGTTTTGGGCCTGCTTTGCTAAAAGGATGCTTAGCAAGTGTGGGATAGACTTTTGTTTGAAATTTCTATGTTTTATAACCTAGTAGAGCAAGGTGAAAATGGAGTGACTTTCTCTTACCTATTTTGAAAACTTCTTAGTTGCTACTATTTAGTGTGATTAATCTTGGCACTGTGCATGATCAAACTGGCTTAGGTCAGTGAGCAACAACCTCATATTTCACCTTGATCCAACAAATGAGCCTTCTTTCAGTCCCTTGGTGCACAATCCTTGTAACCTCAGGGGACTTTGATAGTCTCTTGGCATTTTCCACTAGGTTATTTCTGACTCATTCTTCAGATCTTAACCTAAATCACTGTCTCTCAAGCTCTGCTGCATATTAGAACCACCCTACTGCCCAGGTCATACCCCACACAAATTTAATAAGAACAGCCACAGGTGGGATGCAGGTACCGGTGTATTTTAAAGATTATCCAGGTGATTTCATTGCATGGCAAAGTTCGGTAACCATTGGCTTCAATATTATATTTTCCAGTAAAACTTTCATTAATGACTCCATCTAATTTAGGTTCCTCCGTCGTTTAGTTTCCTCCGTCTCACAGCTCTCTTCACTTTTTCTAATTTTATATACAGTTGTGCCATCATTGTTTTGGTGTTTGCTCTGCCTCCTAGACTATATTTGGGCACCAACATCTTGACTGTTACTTTTCATCTCAGTATCTGAAGCATCAGTACAGTGCCTGGGACATAATTAGTGCTCAATATGTGTTTGTGCAAAATGAATGGATTTAATTTGGGTTTATTCTCCAAATAAAAACTAGCTAACCAAATATTTGTGTGATGTGCGGTGAGTTTTCTAATAGGTCCTTGGGAATGAGAAAAGAGACTGTGTAAGCAGAATTAATGCATAAAAATGTATAGAGAGCTGGATACGGCAGAATATGGAAAAGCAAGTGCTTAAATAAAATGGCAGAGTGCAGATGGTAAGGATAACACCTGTTTATGGACACCAGTCCGCCTCATCTTAGGTGAGTGAGCTTGGGCACCGACAGTCTAATTTATAACTCATGGAATACAGGTTGTCTCCATCCACAGCAACTTTGCATCTGCACTCGGAATTTCAATTTCACTACTCATCAAGTCTTCCTAAACTTTATGCAACTCTTGCCTAAGTAAGCGGCCCTTTGCTTCTCTGAGTCAGAAAACCATTTCACCAACAAAATGTGAAAGAAATAGCTTCATTTTGAAAGCTGGCTGCCATCTTCATTTCATTTTGAGGGAGCAATGGGATAATATTTAAATGATTAGCCTGATGAATCAGAGAGCTGTGCTAGGAGAAACAGATTTGTTTTGTGCTCTAAAATATTTACTCTCTTCACATTTTTATCTTCCACCCAAATTTTGGATGATGTAAACATTTTCTGAGCTATTTCTGCAAACCGCAACTCCTGTATCCGGCACAAATAGATAAATCTGGAGCAAGAATTCAGATTGGGGGCAGGAAGCAATAGACATTTTGCCTATTTTAAGAGGCTGGTGCACAAACACACCAAAAGAAGTTCCCAGGCACATCTGCCTCATAGCATAAACAGGTGCAGCAAATTAAGGTAATGTTCACAGGCCACATCAGAGAGATGGGAAGAATAAATTCTAGGGAGCTCCAGGGTGAAAGAAGGCATGTGGTAAAGGTACTAATGAAGGACACGCAAGATTAGTTCGAGTTGCTTGAGGGCAGTGACAGCCTCTCCTAAGCTAAATCTGACTTAATGGCAGGACTCACTATTAAAGCCAAGGATGGAATCTGTCCAACTGTACTTGCAATGGGTAACATTAAAGAAGCCTGGTGGGTGTGACTGACATTAATTTATTATTCTGTGTCGTAACCGAGCTCCCCAGAGTTCAGGATGACTGGGAAATGACGATAAGGTGTTCACAGTAGTTTGGCTCCATGGTCCTGCTCAGTCCTGTGCCTTGAAAGCAGCAGACAGAATTTCCCTGTCAAGGCTTTGAGACTTTTATGTAAAATGCTGTCTGGTTGGATGCCTTGACTTTGTGACAAAGAATACACCATTCGAGGAAGAATTTTGTCAGAATAGTATCAATGTGTGGGGTTTTGCCCACAGTTGAAATTAGCCAGAAGTTATTTTTTTAAAAAAACAAATATTCTCGAAGTTTCCAAGTCCAACTTACAAAAGCTTCATCTTTTCTTTTGAAATTTAATAAATGTTAATAAGTGCTTTAGGTGATCTTTGATCAAGTGATTGCATTTATTAATTGAATCAAACTCAAATCTTTAAAAATATTTATAAAGTTACTGTCTTTGTTCCATAATTGCTTTAATTGTTCCAGTGCAAACAAACCCTATCACATTCATAAATAGTTTTTATAAACATAACTAACTAAAGCTTAAACATAATGGATAGTAATGGTATCACATTGCTTATAAAAATTTATTAAGATTTCAATTTAAGGTGCTGGAGTGGTGGCTTAATGGTTATGGCGCTTGCCTGGCATGTGCAAGGATGTAGGTTCCAATCCCAGCACCAAGTACACAATGAAGTGTCAGAGCAATGAAAGCCACAGGAAAAACAAAATAAAATTGAGTCCCTCTTTCTTTCTCTCACTGTCTCTCTTTATAAAAAAAAAATTCAACTTAAATAGTAGAACACGTTCTTAGCAAGCGTTCAATCTGCAGCACTAAAAATTTAAAAAAGAATGAGTCAACTTAAAACTTCAAGTCTGAATAAATAGTCAAATATCTATATTAATGGCATCACAAGGAAGGCTTAATGCAGATACTCAAACAAGATGCCATATACATTCAAATTTTTTAATGTAAAACATTCAATGTTATGGGAGAACTTTCTTACACACTGTACATTTAACTTTAAGTCTTGTTATGAGAAGAAGTGAATCACCTCAAACAAGTTTGTGATTATGCTGACAAGTAACTGTGTGAAGCCACATTCTATACTGGGTGTGGCTAAATAGCAACAGGGCCTAGAGTTAAAGTCCAGGATTCTCGGTGATCCAGAGTCATTTTTCTCACTACTATCACCTACACACCAAGAAACCTCTATTTGAGTAACTGGAACAACACCGATCTCGAGACCACACCCTCTACACAGTGTGACTGTACAGCACAGGCTGCTGGATTAAAGTTATATTTTCATTTAATTTGTTTCTAATAACAATTTTGCAATCCGCATGAAGCTTCCAGCTAATACTCTTCACTGCTTCAACTGCATTAATTTCTGTTTAATTCATTTCCTCTTTGGATTCTGTGGATCAACTCTCTCCTTTTTTCCCTTGGTTTATACCAACCAAGTAGTAAATGATTTTCCTAGTCTACCCAATATTGTTGTAGATTCTCTGCCTGAGAAATAATTTCTGGAGAAGAATCTGATTCTTTCAGACCATGCCCCTCTCATTACCCACATTCCAGCCCCATCTCATCATGAAGGGCACCTCGATGCAGGCTAAGGCACTGCCTTGGCATGCAAGCTTTCCGTTTTCCAGATTTTTAGCTACAAACATCTTCACTAACTTTTCTTTATCGTCTCCAGGTAAATGCCCAAAAGATTATGGGGTAAACAGCTTAACAAATTGAAAACAGGATGAATTACATCATGCTATCAAAACTTGGTATCTGCTAAGAAGATTGACTTGTAAATGCTTTCGGAGATACTTAGAGTAATGGGAAAAAAAATCTGAGCCATGAATAGGAGGTAAATGAATGAGCTATGAAAATGATGCTTCACTGTGTAACAGATATTTAAGAGGGTATTTCACATTAGCATTCACTGAGGAAATCCACATAAGGACACAGCATATTTGTTTTGGCACATGATTATTAATAAAAGCTAACTTATGACCTATCAATTTGTTTTCTTTAAGAACATGCTACAAAATTATTTAGTTAGCCATTAATGACTATATAAAAAAGCCATTTATTAGAGTCAGATAAACAGCAGCAGATTCTCCTGGGAAAGAACAGGGACCTTCCTCTTCCAAGAGTCAACAGGAGGAGTTTGGTGCCTGTCTGGGACACAGCGTTCAGCTCTACTGCTCTCCTTCTATGTAATAAGCAAGCAGCTGACTCGGATGCCAGAGACCACTTACCCATCTTTGGCCTGACACAGGATAAAGCAGGATATTTATGCTCAGCTATCTCAAATCCTTCTTGAAAAACAACAGAAGTTGAATAAGTAAAAATGATATCCATTCCTCAAAAAGATACCAAAATCTATTCAATAAACTTCAATAATGCTGAGACACAGCTGAGTTTTAGATAAACTTATTGATAAATCAGTGACACAAATTAAAATTGTTATTTTATTTATGATAATTATCTTGGTGGTCTAACTTGCAAACTAAACTTAACTGCCCTAAGGCAGGCAGAAGTCTTACTCTAGACCATCAGAACAGGTCAGGGAATAATTGTATGGTAACTAATATAACTTTTCATTTTCAAATTAAAAACAATGTCACAAACTTCCTGGTATAATCACTTTAAGTGCAATCTGTTTGATTCTTATATAGATCTTGCAGGATTACTGCTTACAATAGCCAGTTATAAATATCCAGAGTCTTTACACAGTTCCAATTATAAGTAATTAAAATACATTAATAAATAATGAATCTTCTCACAGTTTGGACCCACTCTATTTTGGATATGGTGTTTTCCTATATTTTCTACCACACACACACAATACACCCTTATTCCTTATCTTTAACTCTCTGCTCAGATTGAACTGTTGTGGCTTGAGTCATGGAAAAATAAAAATCAAGTTCAAATATACGTGAACCATGACAAATAGCTGAGGCCCTGTTACAAATGACACCTGTCTATTAATACCTAAAAAAGGAAGCAGATCCAGTTTGGAGCTCTCAGCAGAATAACCAGAAACATAATTTAGAGGAATAATTTTTAATAGGAATGGAAAGGACAAGAGATTGGCATTATTATTATGTTTAAAATTGACCAGATCCATCTTCCAGAGGAGAGTCAGAACTTTCATTTGCTTTGTTTATTCCATCAAAGCTATCTAGATGTTTTGTAAGGAGACATTATGATAATGAAAGTCATAGCAGGTCATTGTTCCATGGTGGGAAGTGGCTTAGTGCACTCTAAAATATGAGGAACGTATAAGAGGGAATTTGACAACGTTTCCTGCTTGGAGATGAGTGGGATTTCCCTTTAAGACATACTCCTTGGTTCATCTGATCTGATATACAAATGCTCCATAGTTCAAATTGAAATGTACTGAGATACTGGCATTGATAGGCTGTTTTATTTGGGGTGGGGGGGTCCCAGGGTTCCCAATCCCGATGAGCTTTAGGGACTCATGTGTGTTTCTGGGTCAAGGTGGACTTATTGATCCAAATGCCACCCTTCCATGTGTGCAATTTGAAAGGACACTTCAGCATACGAACAACTCTTTTCACTTCCTGAAGTAACCACTGAATTATTTGGATAAAACTTACTAGAACATCTTCAAGTACCAGTTTTTAAAACTGTTAGTTGGTTAGGAAAGAGATGATGTGGGAAAGGGAAGAGAAGGAAAGGACCTAGGCAGGGAGGGAAAAGAGCATTCAAAACAATCTGTTCTATAACAGACTCTTTTTAGCCTCAGTCTTTTCTAGAAAAAGAAGAAGTCAATATCATTCAATGCTGTTCAATAGCAAGGCAAGATCCCTGAGAAGATTCTCAGGGATACAGATACAATAATCCTGTGCTGCATAATTCTCAGCATGAAATGCCAGAAATTATTTAATTTAAAATAAAAGTTCTTAAAAGACTACATAGACGCTAGAAATCATTGTTCAGATACCTAAGTATTAAATCCATAATTTCTCTGTGTTAAAACTGTCTATCTGTTATACATCATATTTTAGATAATAAGGATATCATCTGAAGAAAAAGAAATGTTCTAACTATGATTGGGAGTGGGTGCCAAGAAACAAAAACTCTTTCACAGCAGTTCAAAAATCCTGAGGACAAATTTATTCATTCCTTTGGCTTTCAGCAGGCATCTGTTTTGTCCCCAGCAGTATTATGCAAGCTTACTTAAGAATACAGAAGAGCTCAGAGAGCTGGAAATTCTATTCCCATTGCCATGGTGAAAACCCAGCAAAAGACGATAGTAACCCCCCACCCCATACAAGTAGGGTGGTCTCCAACACTCCCTTGGAACACCACCTCTGAACTTAAAAGCTGTATTAGAACTTAGACATGGGGATCTAGGTTACAGAAAAGCTTACTTCAAATATCATGTAAAGGAAACAACTCCCCTTTCTCCCCACCCTATCAACAACAAGGATGCCAAATGAACAAAGATCATCAAAAAAGACAGAAATTTTCCAATATCCAAAAGGAGAAGCTAAGAATTACAGTTGTGCTAGATGTTTCCCATATCCTGGGGAGGGGCAGCTCCTTGTAGCACAACCTAACCAGGAATATTGTGCCCGAAGCCACCCAGAGGACACTCCCATTGAGATGATCCATCAACCCACAGTAACTTCAGTATGTTTTTCCAAAAGCCAAGTCTCTGAAAACTGCTAATATTTTCTTATTTCCTTTTGTAAAGGCTATTAAATCAGGAAGTCATTGTCTCTTATCCATCTTTTCAGGGGAAAAACATAATGGCAGAAATCTCTGACAATTTCCTGAGAACACAGCACAGCTGCTTGGCTTCTAATCAACATTTCACATTTCAAGCAATGATTATATGTTTAAACCTCCACATTAGAAGTAAGTGTCTTTCTACAGGGGAACCTTCCCAGGTGGACATCTCTGTCAGAGGGATATTTGAGTAAAGGGCTAAATTTACTTTTAATATGTTGCTTATAATAATCATATTTCCGGTTGGGCAGTGTGAAATGTACAGGTGAGTAACCTGAATAATGCCTTGGGGGTGGGTCAGCTGCTCTGGGACCATACATTTCAACTGTTGTTAGCTACTATTTCATCAAAAGTCACACTCCAGGGTGGCTGCTGCAGATGTGCTTTTGTTATTTTGATGTCTACATTAACTGTAGACAATTTTATAATTGGAAAAATGGATGCAAGAGGTGAGGTTTTCTGTTAGTGAAATTATTGGTGCTCAAGCTATAGGAATTGCATAAGAATCTAGAGTCATTCTTTCCTCATCTGTGGACCTAGTAGAAGAATCTAGAGGAATCTAGTGTGCTATGGAGGAAATGCCCTTAAAATGGTTCATGAGCCTGATTTCAGAACAGTGATGCGTTCAGGCATGATTCACAGGATTTTGATTGCCTGATGCCACCTCCCAGCTCCACTGACGTCTTGGCCGTACAATGGGGCTCATTCATATCAGCCATGGTTCAAGTATCTGCAAAGGACCGAGAGCAGAGATCTGAATGATCTTCAGGAAGGACATCACGATTACTGAGGCTCGTTTGTGAATAAACACTCGTGAAGAAATCTGTTCTGAGCTGTTTCTATACTTGCGGTAGAACTGTCAAGGAGGAGAGGGTTTCCCCTCGATAATGGCAAGCACGCTAAGTCTTCACAAAATCCAATTTCATCTTCAGAGGCACATCCTGAAACTACGCTTCCTGGCCTCTCTTCACCTGCATTGGGCACTAACTGAATTCTAGCCAAGGAATAAGAGAGGAAGGGACAAGTGCCACGTACATCACAGCTTCTGAGAATCGGATGCATCCTCCCCCATGCCCTTTCCCCTTTTGTCAGCTGGGTATAGGCACAGACCAGGCTAACGGAAGGGCATGAACTAGACAGAGCCAAGGTCCCTGAAGCACCACACGGAAACGGACTGCTAAAGTCCACTTGGACTGTAATGTGAGGGCCCTGCCACCCCCCAAAAATGTTTCATCTGTTACACATTCTTGGATCTAATTTTTACCATTGTCCAGCCTATCTAACTGAATCAGGAGACTACCAATATTTACATAAAAGAACCTAATGAGTGTATATGACCAGACTGATGGACAAATGATCAGTGCGCTGTATTTGAAGAATATCTGAGAAATGACTGTATTGAAGAATTGGCACACAGGATCTTTACTAAATTCTGTATTACATATTTCACCTTTTTTTAAAAAAAATCAATTTTATTTAGTTTTTCATCTTGTTTTCATCTCTCCAACACTTAGTTGTGTATGTGGTGCTGGGGTTCGAACCTGGGTCCTCACATATGCCAGGCAAGCACGCTACCACTGAGCCACCACTCCAGCTCCCTTTGTATATCACTTTTGACTGACCACTATTTCTGGGTCTTAACATTTTTATTTTTATTTACTTATATCACTTTTGACTGACCACTATTTCTGGGTCTTAACATTTTTATTTTTATTTTTACTTTTTAAGACAGTGGGACAATGAGGGGGGAGAGAGAGAAAGAGAGAATCCATTTTATTTAGTTTTTCACATGGCTTTCGTTGCTCAGACACTTTGTTGTGTATGTGGTGCTGGGGTTCGAACCCATGTCCCTGTGCTTACAAGGCAAGCGCTGAAACCGCTGAGCCACCACTCCAGCCCCCTCTTTTTTCTTTTCTTTTCTTTTTCTCTTGCAGGAGGAATCACAATAGGAATCATGATGATACTACACTATGACTAAAAGTAGCAGCTAACAACTGTTGAGCCCTTTCTACGAGTCAGGAGCTTTACTACACCTCAATTCATTTCATCTTTAGGAAAGCCCTAAGAAGTAGGTGTCACACTTGTCCCCATTTTACAGAGAAGGCTATTTGCACAGAGAAAGAAGCCAAGTGTTCCCAAATTGACATGAATTACGAGAAAGGCAGTCTGGCACCAGTATGCACATTTGTTTTTTAAGAGAGAGAGAGGGACAGAGAGAGAGAGAGAGAGAGAATCAATTTTATTTAATTTTTCATGTGACTTTCTTTGCTCCGACACTTTGTTGTATACGTGGTGCTGGGGTTTGGACCTGTGTCCTTGCGCATGTCAGGGAAGCGCTGTAACCGCTGAGCCACTGCAGCAGCCCCCAGGATGTACTTTTTTAAGCTCCTCCACTGTTCTACCTATCTTCTTCAGGTTATCACAGAAGATTCCAAGATGAAGAGACTTGGCCCTGCCCAAGGAGTTTACAAAATCAAATGAAGACACACAGTAGCACTATACGCATCACTAAGTGAAACATGGGATATTATGGACTTTCAAAGAAGGGAGAGATGATATCTAACTGAAGAGATCTGGAATATTTTATTTTTTTGTTATTCATTTTAATTCAATTCAGCTTACTTTTGTTGAATACCATTTATGCCAATGCTTTACTTTGTAGTCAAATAATAAGTACAAAATAAATCCACACTGATATGTATTTAGGAAAGCATACCACTACTCTTCAATGTAGGAAATATGAGTTAAATATTCAAAGGTTATGCTTCTATTTAAGCTTCACACCCAGAGCATCTCTTTTTTTAAAGTATGTTTTAAATGAGTTTTTCTGATGCTACTGCTTTAATAAGTGAACATGTGTTTGCATTTGCACAATGTATAAAAATCTAGCATGCAGACAAGTGTGTCTATAAGGACACAGCTCAAAGAATTTTCATAAGCTGAACACACCAAGTAATCATCTCTAAGATTTAAAAAAACGATGTGACCAATGCCACAGAAGCCATCCTTCTGCTTCCTCCCCAAGGGTAACCACTATCCTAACTTCTATCAAAAAAGACTGGCTTTCCCCAACTTCATACTTACACAAATTAAATCATAAATTATGTACTCAATTGCTCACTCAATTCACTCAAATGTGTTTGGAAGAGTTGTCCACAGCACTGAGTGTAATTATTATTAGCTTATTTCCATTGGAGCGCAGCGTTTTGTTGTGTGAAAACACCACAATTCATCTACTCTACTATTGATAGGCTTTTGGATAGTTTCCAGTTTGTGGTTACTGTAGAAGTGATTCTGTGACCATCCTCGTACGTCTTTTCAATCACATATCCATACCTTTATGAAAGGAATGTACATAGCCACAGCATTAGTATATCTTACGGCATACATACAGGAGTTTAAAAAGATATTTCCCACCCAGAAAGCAAGCCCAGTAAATAATGCTAAACTACATTTTCCAGCTTCTCTCCAGTTGGATGTAGGAATTAACAGAAGTCTAGACAAAGAATATGCAAGCAAGTAATGGGTGGAAATTTATACACCAAATCAAAGCAAATGAATCAAATTAGCCTTAATAACATACGCACTGGTTGTGAGAACAGATGCGTCAATGCTCACACAACACATTCTTCCTAATACTCCTTCTACAGTCAGATTTTAGATACAGTTCAGTGGTAGCCTATCACAGGGACTAACTTGTTTTTTTCCATGAAATTGCTTTTAAAATGCTACACTGAGCTTTAGGGAGTGCAGGAGTCCTCATGGCTGATTTTGGCTGGAGTACACACGTAGCGGGCCCCTCTCTGCACTTGGTGAGGATGAGTCTGCTTTTCTCTCTTGGGACACTGTTTGCACTTATTCTCCTTAGCTTGGGTTCAGTCAAATGCTTCAAATTCCTGTTGCTTTGAGCTCATTTTTTTTTTTTTTTTTTGCTTCTTATGTTAAAATGTGCTAAGAAAGTCTTGTTTATGGAACTTTGATAGAAAATGTAGTACTGCCAATTAGTTTTATCTCTGCTCAGCTGCCTAAATGGTACCCTTAGTGATCAAGGTTTGCTCCCCGCCCCCATGCCTATTAGCATTTACACCACTGCAAGTGTTAGATAAATTGGGGGAAATTAAACTGAGAGAAAATTAACATGTTAACTTATTTCAAAACATAAATAATTTATCAGAGCCAGGTCAAATCAATGACTTTTTGAAGCAACAGGGCCTTGAATAAAATTCATGGGTTGAGCATGGTCTTTTCTTGTAAAGATACAATTGAAAGATTCACTCAGATATTAAAGTCTGAGTTTCTCCCTTTCCTAAACCATATGTAGCACATGACTCATTTGTTTGGTGGAGAACACATTGGCCAGCTCCTGGGACTGGCCGACTTGGCTTGGATTAACTTGTGCTGTGCCTTTTTGTAATAGCAACCCAAGACGGAAACATCTGGAAAAATACCATGACTGAGCTGGTAGGATCAAAGACCGAACTGAAATGGCCTATTGTTAACTTCTAGGCACTGACAGAGAGGGCAGAATGAAATAATTCAGTTGGTCATGAATCCTGTTGGGTTTTTAAATCACTTGTATAACACTACATTGCCTTCCCAGAAAGAAGAAGGAAAAAAAAGTTCAACGAAGTTGAGAAAAAAGAAATCCTTGTGCATGTGTGCATGTGCATGCATTTGTGGCTACACATGAACATGCCAAACTCAAATCTGCATTCAGCACGTAAACAGTGGACTCCTCTGATGGCAAAGACAACCTGCAACAGAAAATACAGAAGAATTCCAAGGCAAGTTGAGGGAATAATCAGGAATTATGTTTACAAAAAAGCACCCCAGTCCCCCACCAGATGGAATTCTGGAGGGCAATGGCTGTGGGTTCATTCTTGCTCTCCTCAGCAACTGTGAGAGTGTCTGGCACAGAGCTTAGAGCAACAAAAAGTTCATTGGATGAAGAACAAATGAATGAATGGAAGAATAAATAAAATAAGCAGTAAAGCTACATAAGTTAAGTGCTGAAACAGAAGTGAAGATTGAGAACCTGACTCATTTGCAGTCAGTTTAGTTCTTCAACCTTTGGTAAATACATTAAGAAATGAAGAGGGAAAAGAAAACAATACCTACCTACCTTGAGTAGATATCTGATGCATAGGTATTTACAGAATAAGGATTAGAATGGTCCTTCAGATATCACTTCTGTCCACGTCTCTGCCCATGGACAGAATGCATGTGAATTGAAGGAATGTTCTAGAAATGAGATTACACAGACTACTTGGGAACAAAGGAAGTCAGAACACCGAGCAACTATAAACTTAAAGGGAACAGTAAAGAAAATATGAACTGGGGTTCTGCTTTGGAAGTAGGAGCATCAATACTCATTGGAGAAAGATAGTTTTGAGGCAGAAAAAGTTAAGAAGTCAGTGTAAGCAGAACAATATGGGTTGATAAGCAGAAAATTAACTGATGGTCGTCTTTCCTGAGAGGGCAAAGACATCCCCCAATGCTAATAAGGATCTGACAAGATAGGCCCAGATGCAGACACTCCCTGCTGCTAAGGAAGGAACTATATTCTTTCTATTGGCGCCTAAGGCATGGACCAAAGACTGGACCAGGGTTCCCTGAGCCTGTGTCCTAGGTACAGGAGCAGGGAAGCAGTGACCAATCCAGGAGAGGTCATCATATAAAAGGGGCAAACCTCACTGCCTCATCGGCTTTGTCCCCTTCCCTGCTCTGGAGGAAGTCTGCTCTTTTCCCTATGCTTTACTTTCTATAAAATAAAATCCGTCTACTATGCTTGCCTCGGTGTCCCTTGGTTTCATTCTTCGACTCCGAGAGGACACGAACCCGACATCCACATCACCGGCATCAGTTTGTGCAATTAGAATCTGGTTCTGATTCAACAAGGTTGGTGCCCTAGAATAAAAGCCCTGAGACAGTAGGCATTTTTGTTTTGTTCATCATTATATCCCAAGGGTCCAGAACAAGCCTGGCACAGTAAAGACGCTTGGCATATGTTGGTTGTATAAATGACACATATTAAAGTGTCAGAACACACACACACACACACACACACACACACACATTCACTCAATTAAAAATGGAGACATTAGGCTCCATTATTTAAAGACATTGGTTGGTTAGTACTTTTATTCTATATTTCCT
>PVKS010039491.1:0-17205 GCA_004027875.1 Aplodontia rufa | reverse complement strand
CGCAGTCACTTGGTGAATGTGGCCATGCCTGTGTTTCTCCCTGGGCAGCTCCTCTCTCTCATTTGTCTCCTCCTCCTTGCGCTCTGCCACAGCACCCTCCTCTTCCTCCTCTTCCTCCTCCGAATCCACCAACACCATGACGTCACCCATGTCTTGGCCCCTAATTTCCAAAGCAGGAAAAACAATCAGGAAGGGCATCATGTTTTTCCTGGTGAACACTCGACACCCCCTTACTATCGTGGGAAAACTGCTCAGGCGTCCAGCACAGTCAAGTCATGAGATGACGGTGTGGTTGCAACCTCAGACTGATGCGGCCACAGACTGCTAGAGATGGTCACATCTTGTGCTTATTATTCTGTCCCTGCTCCTTGCACAGGTGACACAGGAAGTGTCCCCCACAGAGCTCCTGGTAATGCACGAATATTCAGAGGTCAAACGACTAGATCCTGAGAGCTGTAACCTAGTCAGTTTCAATGACTGGGTGGTAGCTGTAGGCACATGGGGCGTGGCTGGAAGAGGCGGGTCATTGGGGGCATGTCCTGAAGGGTGCATCTTCCCCGACCCCTGCTTCCTGACCCCACTATGAGCTGAGCAGTTTTCCTCTGCTGAGCAGCCCTCGGGATGTGCTGTCTCACCCGGGGCCCACAGCAATGGCGCTCGCCATCTACGGAGTGAGACCTCGGATACGGTGAGCCCCAAATAAACTTTCCCTCCTCGAAGTTGTTCTTTTCTGGTATTTTGGTCACAGCAATGCAAAAGCCGCCTAAAACATTATCCCAGGCCTCACCATTTCAGATTCCCATACAGCATTATATAAACACTGATTTTTCCTGAAATGCCCTTATTTTTGTTCCCCTGAGTCAGATCTCCTGCTCCTCCTTATTCACACAAAACCCTGAACTACACATGCATTTGGAATCCATGCCCAGTGGCTTAGCATTTCACTGCTCTGAGCTTTCACTGGCTTTGCCCGCTAATCAGACTGTCCATTTCCTAAGGAAGGAAGAACATGTTCCACGGGCCAATAACAGTCCTAGAAGCAGTGCATTCTCATTTCATCTCCCAAACCCCCTCTGAAATAGGTAAGGGGAAAGGGCTCAGAGGAGGTTAGGAATTTGCCACAGGCACGCGACTTGGGAATGTTACAGCTGCAATCTGACCCTGGGTCCACTGATTCCAAAGCCTTTCCCCACAATGCCCCAGCGCTACCTCTTGTGAATAAGCCAGGAGCTGAGAGGCTCACTGGGACAATGGCTCTCAAATGCAGGACAGAAAAGGGAATAGTTTCCCAAAAAGATGGTCCCAGAACAATAATATCCTATCATCAAAGAGGGTCTACTTGTCCACACATCTTAGAGAAGAGCTAAGTTCTTGGCTCCTACCCAGGATCTCGGGAAATTAAATACACATGTTCCATTTGGAGATGTTTCCCGTGTCTGGGTTTCTTCTGGGGGTAGAGGCTTCTGGGCATGCTCAAACTAGTCTCCCAAAACATTCTATAAGATGACGACTTATTCTTCATTTTGCTTTTTGTTTTAGGAAATTAAATAAAACAATGCATTAATTACAGACTCAGTGCGTACACACTGCCATCATGTCTCAATGACAGGCCTGCCGGGTGCCCATCGTTGAGGTTGGGTATTGTAAGCAATCAGACCTGGGTCAGAAGGCAGACACTGCCATATGCTTCCTGGATGAGCTTCCAGAAATTTCTTCACTGAGTCTCTCTCTGCTTCTTGAGAACATGGAAATCCAACAAGGCCCTGAAGAGTGTCAGGCACATGATGGGCCCCCACGGGAGTTGCCGTTACTGATCTTATGAAAGAAGCAAATCAACCGCGAAGATGAACACTCACCTGAAAGTGCTTCCTACTGAAGGGAGAAAGGGAAAAGAAATTAATATCCAGTTCAGTCTCACAGAAGTTTTTAAAGCAAATATTTACAAAGGACAAACAAACGAGGAACTGACCCAACATGAGAGGTGACAGGGCACTCAGGGATGCTACTTAGCTGCCTCATTATTGCACATCTTGACCCAAAAAATATTCTAGAGAATGGGACTTCCGGTGCGAGTGAGTGTCACAGGGGCCTCCTTCCCCCACCCGCACCTTTTAAGAAGTTTGAGAGAGAAACAAAGGGACCCAGGAAGCCCTTACCTTTCCAGCAGAACACAGGGCTGTAGTACAACATGAGCCCCGAGACAATGGCCAGGCCCAGCAGGAGGAGGCTGACAATGGTCCCCACAATGCCCCCGATGTTTACAGGCTCTGGAAAGACAAGCCACACAGCTGACTCTTCCTCTCTGCTCTGCCTAAGCCCAGTTCTTGTTTTACCTTAGTTTCATGACCTTGAGCAAAACACGTGACCTCTCTGTGATGCAATATAAATACCTCCTCTCCCAACCTCAGACACATGGGTGTGGGTATCAGGGGCTGGAGCAGTGTGGCTCAGCAGTTATGGCGCTTGCCTGGCACGCACGAGGGCACAGGTTCAAACCCCAGCACCACGTACACAACAAAGTGTCAGAACAATGAAATTAAATTGATTCTCTTTCTCTCTCACTCTCTCTTAAAAAAAAAAAAAAAAGGTTTGTGGGGATCAGATGAAGCATGTGGTTCGAAAGATTCCTAGAAAGCTAATATCTCTGTGTCAACCGGACATCAAGGGTGTTTTTAAGGCCATGGTGAGAGTGTGAGTTTTCAGTGCCATGCCAAACAAAATGATCCATGGAACAGCATGGAGAATCCAGGCACAAGCCCACACATACAAGGAAATTGATATACGACAGGTCAGTGAGCCAAGAAAACACAGTTCAAGATGGTGGTGGGCAAATGGTTATCCAAACCGGGAGAGGAAAAAAGCAAAAACATAATCCCTACCTCACACCATTCAGAAAAATCAATTCCATGATAATTAAAGATTTAACTGTGAAAAGTGAAATATTAAAACTCTCAGAAGAAAATGTAGGAGAATGTCTGTGATCCCAGGACAGGAGGTTACCTTTAAAAATATGTTCTTTTTTTTTTTAAAGAAAGAGGGGACGATGAGAGAGAGAGATAAAGAGAGAAGCAATTTTTATTCAGCTTTTCATGTGGCTTTTGTTGCTCCAAGACTTTGTTGTGTACGTTGGTGTTGGAGTTTGAACTCGTGTACTGGCGCATGCCAGGCAAGGGCCATAACCACCGAGCCACCGCTCCAGCCCCAATAATATGTCGATTCTTAAGACATAAAAATTGCTAATGATATAAAAGTTTCATAAAAGCAGCTGCATTAAAGTGAGAACATCTGTTAACCAAAGGAAATCAAACAATGGAAGAACATAAGCAACAAACTAAAAGTAGGTGTTTGTAACCTGTAAAACTAACAAGGAATCAGCATAAGAAGTTTCTTAAGAACTCCTACATATCTAGAAGAAAATGTCAAGACACAGATGTATATTCACCAGAAGAAACACAAATAGCAAATATAAACAAAATAAGGCTCAGAACCTTCTCTGTAATCAGGAAAATTCAAATTAGAACAATAAGGTCCCACTTTTCACATACTAGATGGGCAAAAACTTCAAAGCCTGCTGGCAAAATGTGAAACAAGTAAATCTTCTCAAATCCTGCTGGTGAGAATGGAAACTGGTGCAACCGCTCTGGGAAATGATTGGACATTAATAAAGATAAACGTGCAGGGCTGAAGCAGTGTGGGGCTGGAGCGGTGTCTCAGCGGTTGTGGTGCTTGTCCAGTATGCGCAAGTACACGGGTTTGAACCCCAGCACCACATACACAACAAGGTCTCTGAGAAATGAGGGCCATATGAAAAACTCAATAAAATTGTTTCTCTGTTTCTCTCTCTCTCTCTCTCTCTCTCTCTCTCTCACTGTCCCTCTCCCTTTAAAAAAAGAAAAGAAAAAAGTGCATATGCCCTATAAATCTTTTACACAGCCTAAAGAAATATTTACCTGGGTACCTGGTGCATGTGTGTACAAGGAGCTAAGTAAAAGATGTTCATAGCAACACTGTTTATCCTAACAAGAACCACAATAAAAACCAGAAACAACCCGAACATCCATCAGTAGGAAGATGAATAGCTTAGTTGTGGAACGAGGACACAGTGGTAAAGAGGGATGAAGTATAATTACAACCACTGGCGTGAATACACGCTCGAAACAAAATGTGGAGTGAAACAGCAAGTCACGGACTATAGATGTATGTATGTATGCATATGTTTATATATGTACATGTGTACAATTATATATGTACACCTTTTCTTTTTAGAAAAAAAATTAGAGCAGTTTTAGGTTCATAGCAAGATGGAAATTCCCGCATACCCTAACCCCACACACAGCCTCCCCCACTAGAGCAACACACGGGTCACAACTGATGAATCTACACCAACACAGAGTCACCTGTGCTTCGCAGCTTACACTAGGGTTCACTCTTGGTGTTCTACATTCTCTGGGTTTAGACAAATGTATAATGGTATGCATTCATCAGTACATTAAAAATTTCCAGGGCTGGAGCGGTGGCTTGGTGGTTACAGCACTTGCCCGGCATGCACAAGTACACGGGTTCAAACCCCAGCACTCACATACACAATTAAGGGTCAGAGCAATGTAAGCCATGTGAAAAACTCAATAAAAATTGATTCTCTCTGACTCTCTCTCTCCCTCCCTCTTGCTGTCCTTCTCTCTTAAAAAGAAATTTCCATGAACCTAAAAGTGCTCTATTCAACCCGCTCATTCACCAACCCTTGGTCTTTTTACCAACTCCATAGTTTTATACAGTAAGTAGCCATGACAACCATTTTTTAATGGAACTTTAAAACAAAAAGATTATTTGGAAATGTGTACTGTTATGGTGCAGCTCTTAAATGCCTCCCAAAGGTTCATGTGTTGAAGGCTACTGGGAGCTCACAGGGCTTTGGGAGGTGGTGGAACCTTTAAGAGGTGGGGCCTAGTTGGAGGAAGTTAGATCATTGGGGGCGTGCCCTTGAAGGTCTAGTGGGACCCCGCCCCTTTCCTCTATCTCCTGCTACCCAGCTGCCATGATGGGAAAACTGTGCTCCACCACACAGGCACCACCATGATGTCCAGCCTCGCTTCAGGACCAAAATGATGGGGCCAAAGGACTATAGACTGATGGACTGAAGCCATTAGCCAAAATCAATCCTCCCTTCTCTAAGTTGTATCTTGGACATTTTGCCATAGCAACGGAAAACTAACATGCTCCTAAGGTGGTAAAGTGTTTTGTTGGGCTTTTGTTGTTTTTTTTTTTTGTTTTCATTGTTTTTGTGTCTTTGCTTTTTAATATGAAATTTTGGATAGTGGTTTCCTTTTGTGGGAACCCAGGATGAGATCGGGGAGGGGCGTCAAAGTGGGGTTGCAAATAAAATAGAGGATACCCTATGAAATTTGGATTTCACATAAATAATAAATTATTTTACAAGTATGTTCCATGCAACATTTGCATATTTATATTTAAAATATATTCCTTAGGGTTGGAGCGGTAGTTTGGTGGTTACAATGCTTGCCTGGCATGCGTAAGTACGAGTGTTCAAACCCCAGCACCACATACACAACTAAGTGTCAGAGCAATGAAAGCCACATGAAAAATTAAATAAAAACTGATTCTGTCTCTCTCTCTCTGTCTCTTTCACTGTCCCTCTTTCTTTTAAAAAAATTAAGAAAAAAATAAAATACATAAAATAAAATAAAATATATTCCTTAGCTGGGCTTAGAGGCACACACTTGTTATCCCAGCAATTCAGGAGGCTGAGATAGGAGGATTGTGAGTTTGAGACCAGTCTCGGCAACTTAGTGAGGCCCTGTCTCAAAATAAAATATAAAAAGGACCCAGATGTGGGTCAGTGGCTAAGCACCCCGGGTTCAATCCTTGGTACCAAAAAAAAAAAAAAAATTTATATTTATATATTCCTTGTTTTTCTAAAATTCAATTTTAAGTATGTTTCTGGTTGTTGTATCGTTTTCTGAATCCAGCCCCACCACCTTACAGGAAAGTTCATCAATCCTGGCACTACCCTATACCTTAAGTTGGACCGTAGTTCGTTGGGTGCTATGCTTTACAACTTACTACATATACACATTCTGTGGTGTTGTAAGAGACATTAAGTAATTTTGCTCCCTACGCAAATATTACTGGACAGTAATTTCCCCCAGCCTCCTTGTTGGGCCACAGGCAGGCAGATATGCTGTCTCCCAGGTGGCAGTGGTCACATAGGGAGAGGCTGTCCCCATGCTGGTGCCAGGTGCTCTGAAACTGTCCACCATCCTCCTCTCGGGCCACTCCCATCACTCACCTTTCATACTCAGCCAGATGTCCACCTCCCTCACCCCCACGGGGTTCTCAGCCCGGCACACGTAGTAGCCCTCATCCAGGTCCTGGGAGCAGTTGTGAATAGTGAGGGTGGAGCTCTGGCCATCCTGGGTAATGAGGTAGTGACTGCTGGGTTGGATGACCATCTGGGGCTGGGTGAGGTTCCTCAGCCACTGGATCTTGGCTAAAGGGTAGGCTCCAGTCACGTTGCAGGTGAGCGTCACATTGCCCCCCACAAAGCAGGTTTTCATGGGCTCAGAGAGAACGGAGGGGCCCCCTGGTGATCAGAAGAAGGCAGAGAAAGACGAATGTTTTAGTCGATCTTCAGGGATATTATTTCCTCCCAACGAAGCACGACTCACACTTTGTCTTACAGAATGGCAAAAGCGATGCTAATGGAGCATTTACCATGCACTAGGCGCTGTTAGACACGTTACCCCAACTCGCTCTCATGCAACCCCCATTTTGCTGAGGGCCACTAGAAGTTAAGCAACTGCTCAAAGTCATACAAGTAAATAAGAGACGAAGTTACAACTTAAAAGTGACCAACTGTTCCAGTCCGTTCAGGTCTAAGGAGGTTTCTGGGATGTGAAGTTTTCAGTGCTGAAACCAGCGAAGTTTTAGACAGAGGAAGAGTTGCTTACTCTGGGAAAGAGCCCACGCAGTCAGGCCTTGTAGTCCACAATCTTTCTTCTGTGCTGTTGGTGTCTTTATAAAATAACCAGACTGCTCAGCCCCAGCATGGACACGCGGTCCATCAAGGTTGTTCAAGAGAACAGGGCACCCGTCTTTGTTTCCTATCGCTGATGTGACACACTGCTATTAACTTAGTGGCTTAAAACAAATTTACTCTTATAGTTCTGGAAGTCAGATGTCTGAAATCATCTCTTGGGGCTGAGCTCAAGGTGTTGGCGGGGCTGGTTCCTTCTGGATGCTCTGAAATTGGTTTCTTTACCCCTGCTTTCTAGAGGCTGCCTGCAGTCCTTGGCTCACGGCCCCTTCATGGTTGGCCTTTCTCCAACCTCTTGCCCCTGGGATCACATCACCTACCACTGACTCTGACCTCCTGTCTGCCTCTTGTAAGGACCCTTGATATTATATTGGGCTTATCTGATGATCCAGGATAACATCACCCTGTCCACATCCTTAACTTCATCAGCAAAGTCCCGTTTGCTATGTAAGACAATATTCACAGGTTCTGGGGATCAGGACGTAGACATGTGTCCTAAACAACTCAGAACATGGCAGCCCTGCGGCCTCTGAGCAGGACCTGGGGAGATAGGAGGGCTACCACAGTGGCCCACTGGTTTTCTTGCACAAGCTGCAGCCCTTCCTCAAAATGCACACCCTACTGAGGAGGTAGGATTCACCTGGAGGATTTTTTAAGTCCATTCTTCTGGCATCAGAGGGCAGAGAGAAGCACTCTGGGCTCCCGCTTGGAGCAAAAGGAGGCTCTCCCCAGCATTTGCTCCAAAGGAGAATCCAGGGTTTCATAGCAGGATTCTGGGGGAGAGGGAGCAAAGAGGAAGAGGAAAAGGGTCCAGGGAGGCTGGCTTAGACTAAATGCCTCTCTCAAGGACAACAGAAGAAAGTCCCCCAAACCTGGGTCTGCTTGGGACACTCACATGTGAGCGCTCCTTCTTGGGTCAATGGTCAAGTTCCTTCCACATTGCTAAATTGCATCTTTCCCACTGCGGTTAGCCCACATTCCCTTCAAGGTCACATAGTCAGCAGGGACAAGCCCCATCAGTATATTCATATTTTAGGACCCCTAAACCAAAGTTCCAGAAATGGCTCTCTTATCCTTGAACAATGCCTTGGTGACCCCTGCCTAGCCCCCAGACAAAGGTCATGTACATGATTATACTTTTGCCAAGCTGAGTCACCCACGTTTGGCCAGTGTGGCACCCATCCATCCAAAGGGTTTAGCCTGTGGGGAGGACTCTGTAAGCAAGGGAGGGAGGCAGGCGGCTAAGGAAGAGGTGGGAGCTCTCAGAGATCCACGAGAGATGGAAGAAATCCTGAGTGCTAATGCAGCAGCTGATCCCTGAGGCCAGCTGGACTCTTCAGCACAGGGACCTATCAGCCACTTACAGACCTAAAGCGGGCACAGGGACATGCACTTGTAGTCCCAGCAAGTCTCAGGCAGGAGGACTGCTTGAGACCAGAAGCCGACAGCCAAGCTGGGAAGGCACAGCAACCCCCTTTTCTTTCTCAAGGAGTAAAAACAGGGCTAGGGATGCAGCTCAGTGGTAGATCATTTGTCCTTGGAAGAGAGAGAGATCCAGGCATCAACGACCCCTAAAACATCACTTTTCGTCCTCTAGGGAGCAGGATTATTCCACATTCACAGAGGTGTTCATCATCCCTTTCAACCACTCACTAGTCCTCTCTGCTGAACTGACTCTGCCTCAAGGAGACCTCCCTGAACACCAGGAGTGGGGCGCACACCTGCAATCCCAGCAGCTCGGGAGGCTGAGGCAGGAGGATCACGAGTTCAAAGCCAGCCTCAGCAACTTAGGCCCTAAGTGGCTTAGTGAGACCCTGTCTCAAAATTTAAAAATTTAAAAAGGGGTTGGGATGTGGCTCAGTGGCTAATGGGTTCAATCCCTGGTACCTTCGCCCTCTAAAAAAAGAGACCTCCCTGCTGCTCTAGGGAAAGTGGCCCTTCTTAGATAGGGCTCTCTTTACACCTGACATTATTCTCTCCTATAAATGTCACTATCTGAGACTTGCCCTACTTGCTTTTGCTCTTCCTATCTTCCTTTTACCCTACCCCACCCAGGGTTTAAGCTCTAAGAAGAATGGTTGTGGTTTTAAAACAGTCCAGGAAACTCTGCTGCTCCTCCCTTCCTAAGTGGGGCCTAATAAATCTCCCCACTCCTCTTGAATGTGGGCTTGACTGGGTGACTCATTTCTCATAAATGCAACGTGGCAGAAGGATGCCATCCATCTCTCCAGACGGTGTGATAAACAAGATTGCTCCCACCTGGCTCTTAGTCACCTGCTCTGGGGGACGCCAGCCACCATGTTGGGAGGGCTCTAGTGGCCCTGTGGAGAGTCCCACGTGGACAGGGCACAGCTTGCCAGGCAAGTGAATGAGCACCTGGGTCAGTGCCTCTTTCCCAGGATTTCAGCTCCCCAGCTGAGACCTCACCATCACAGTCCCCACCTGAACACTGACCCACAGAAAGCTTGTGACGGCAAATGGTCATTATTGTCTTAAGCCACTAAGTTTGGGGGTCACTGGTCCATAAGAGAGAACTCGTGTATGAACTTGGCCTGTCTCATACAACTCCCCAACTTCAGCACATAGTGACTGTAACTGGCACATAGTAGGTGCTCAAGTGATAAACAGCTTCAGCTAGAACTGCGAATCTTAACTAGGCATCTCAAATGTCTGGAAGGAAGGAAGAAGGGAAGGAATGAGTTCACTCTGACGCACTGCGATTTCCTTCCCAGAACTAAATTCAAAGGACCCAAAGGAGAAGGCCACCCCGGGACACAGCCAGCCAGACTCACGGATCTGCACCCCGCAGCTGGCTCCAGACTCTGGCTCCACCATGTGGCTCCCGATGCATCTGAACTTCTTGCCATCTGACAGCTGGGACAGGTTCAGCATCTCCACCCCCAGCTTTGAGTCTCCCACGATCGCCCCGCCTGGCTCTTCTATCCACAGGAAGTTAGGGTCAGGGTACCCCCCGTCCCAGCGACAGGTCAGCTGCAGCGCAAACGATCCCGATGGCACCTCTGCCGAGCACTGAGGAACCGATGGAGGGGGCCCTGCAAAACAGCAGAGAATGAGGGCTTCATTGCAGGCGTAAGCAGTGGCCGTGGTGCAGGGAGCAGGAGTCCCAAACCAGGGTCTCTGGACAGCATCAGCTCTGGTTAGTCCACCTTGAAAGAGCAGCTGGCAGAAATGAGTGTCTGGCCACAGTCGGGTTCCTCTGCTGCTACTGAATCTCCAAGGACCTGGGTCTCATCTGTCTTCGAATGTCATCTAGACACATGTAGTTATTTACATTTAAATTCAGTTACATGATGGGACTGGAGTGGCAGCTCAGTGGTTACAGCACTTGCTTCTCATGCGCAAGTCCATGGGTTCGAACCCCAGCACCACGTACACAGCAAGGTGTTGGAGAAACCAAAGCCACGTGAACACTAAACAAAAAATTGATTTTTCTCTTTCTCTCACTGTCCCTCTCTCTTTAAAAAAATAAAAAATTAAGGGGCTGGAGCGGTGGCTCAGCGGTTACAGCACTTGCCTCGCATCGGGTTCAAACCCCAGCACCACCTACACAACAGTGTCTGAGCAGTGAAAGCCACATGAAAAACTAAATAAAATTCTCTCTAAAAAAAAAAATTGGATTTTTTATTCTTTTTATTCTTATTTTAGTAGGTTGATATGCAACATCTACAAGAAAAATTACTGGAAATATGCCAAAATAGTATTAAGAATGAGTGTTTTCTTCTTTATGCCCACCTGTGGTTCCGATAGCACGTACAGTACAAATGTCATTAATAATAGAGAACACAGAGGCCTATAAAAGCTCTGAGTAACACACCAGTTAAGCAATGAGCACCCCACCCACTCATTTATGGTCCCCAAGTTCCCCTTCAGTGGCGTGCATTATGTGCACGCTCAGCATTTCTGCAGTGGTGTGTGTCCAAGATATCTGTGTACAGAAATGTTTGATTGGTGTATCCCCAGATCCAAAATGCAGACTCAAGGACTGCTGGATCATCACAGACAGCCCGGGTGCCTGGAACAGCCGCACTGGCTTTAGAGGAAGAATGGAGCAGATGGATGAACGGATAAGTAGGCTGTGCTATTTCCAAACAATGGAGTATTATTGAGCCCTAAAAAGGAGAGAAGTACTGAGACTTGCTACAGTGCCATAATGCAGATGAACCTTCAACACATTATGCCAAGTGAAAAGAAGCCACGTACTGTGTGATCCATTCTCACGAAATATCCAGAATAGGGAAGTCCATTGACTGACACAGATCAGTGTTTGTCAGGGTCTGGGGAGGAGAGAGGATGGAAGTGACTATTTCATGGATTTGGAGTTTCCGTTTTGGGTGATGAAAATGTTTTGGAATTTGCTATATAGTTTGGATCTGTACCCCCTTCCCACTGCCCAGGCCCATGTGTTAAAAGTTTGGTTCCCAGCATGGCACTATTGGGAGGTACTGGAAACTTTCAGAGGTGCTGCCTAGTGGGAGGTTTTAGGTCATTGCTAGTGAGTCCCAGAAAGGGACTGTGGGACCCCAGACTCTTCCTCTTCCTGTCTGTTTTTATTTTTTGTACCAGGGATTGAACCCAGGGGTGCTTAACCACTAAGCCACTCCAGTCCTCTTTTATATTTTATTTTGAGACACAGTCTCACTAAGTTGCTGAGGCTGGCTTTGAACTTGCAATCCTCCTGCCTCAGCCTTCCAAACTGCTGGGATGACAGGCATGGGCCACAGCACCCAATGCTGTCTCTCTTTTGTAGCTGGCCGTAAAATGAACAGTCTCCTTCCACCACATGTTCCTGTCATCATGTATTGCGCCACAGCAGGCCCAAACAATGGGGCCAATAGGCCCCGAAAGGAAAACTCCAAAACTTTAAGCAAAATAAGCCTTTTCTCTTCATAAGTTGCTTATGTTGGGTGTTTATTACAGTGACAGAAAGCTGACTCAAAACTAGACCGAGGTGATGCTTGCAGAACACTGGGCGTGTCCTCAACGCCAGGGGGCGTGTCCTAAATGCCAATAGGCATGTTCTCAATGCCAGTGGGTGTGTTCTCAATGCCGGTGGGCGTGTCTTCAACACCAATGCAGTGTCCTAAATGCCAGTGGGAGTGTCCTAAATGCCAGTGGGTGTCCTCAATGCCAGGGGGAGTGTCCTAAATGCCAGTGGGCGTGTCCTCAATGCCAAGGGGAGTGTCCTAAATGCCAGTGGGCGTGTCCTTAATGTCAGTGGGAAAACAAAAAAGAACGCACGAAGCTCAGCATTCTCCCTGGTTCACAAGATCTCTCCTGCGTTACTGGGAAGGAGCAAGCGTCCAGAAGGGCTGATTCTGTGTGACAGGCAGTAGCATTCGCGTGCATGGAGGGAGCCACGAAGCACGTCAGGACGCATGCGGCAGACAAGGCACTCTTTAAGACGAAAAGACGGGGCACAGACAGCCTCTCGGAGGGCTGGGGGAAGGAAGTGGGGGAGCTTCTTACGCACAGTAGACCAGGAGCTCGGTCGTCACCTTGCGCTGTCTCCCGCTGAGCAGGTTCTTGGCCAAACAGGTGTAGTTCCCTTGGAGGTTTTGCGACATCCCCAACAGCGAGAAGCAGGTGACCGTCAGGTTTTTTCCAAAGGGCTCGGAGCTAGAATGGGTCTGAAAAGACCACTCAACCATGGGCGGAGGCTGGGAGCTGCTGCGGCAGCTGAAGTCAACCTGGGAGCCCTTGGCAGTGTAGAGGGTGCCGTTGGGGAGCTTGCCTGGGGCTGAGATGTTGACTTCAATCTCATAGGGGCCACCTGGGAATGACAGGAGGTGAGGAAGGCATGAATGATTTAAGCATTCACTTGAGATCCTTACCAGCTCCAAGAGACACTTAAGTTATCTGTTACCAATTATTTTTTCCTTGAGTTGGGTCTTGCTAGATCGCCTAGGCTGGGTTTCAGCTTGGAGGCGTCCTGCTCCAGTCTCCCGAATAACTGGCACTCCAGGTGTGTGCCCCCACGCCCAGCTCACACCCTCAGTAACCTGAAGCAGCCAACAAGACAGAGTATCTACCGAATACAACGTAGCAAATACGCTAAGTGCCCCACAAGTCCTCTCATTTAGTCCTGGAAAACTGTGAGTTATTGGGAATAAATCCTTCTAAGAAGAAAAGTACAATTCTTCCCTTTAAAAAATGCAGTACAGCTGGGCACGGTGACACATGCCTATAATTCCAGAGATGTGGGAGGTGGAGACAGGAGGACTACAAGTTCAAGGCCAGCCTCAACAACTTAGCGAGGGTCTAAGCAACTTAGTGAGACCCTGTCTCAAAATAAAAAAAAAAAAAAAGGGCTGGACATGTGGTTCAGTGGTAGCGAATCTGTACAGAAGAGTTAACATGGAAGGCCTGAAGCTGCTCGCCATGAGAGGCTGCTTGCGAGGCTGACCCTGGCTGGCGTCTGGGAGCCTGGATTTGGAGTTTCCCACCTATCCCAGAGCTGATGAGTGACTCTCCATGCTTCCACAGTACAACGTGTTGAATACCCGGTCTCCTTCTGGGATGCTGGGATTTTGGTGTAGGGTAGGCAGACCAGGGCCCTGGGGCCTACCCTACAGTAAGATTATCTGATAGGCATCTGACACATGTCACCGCTGCAGGATGTCAGAGTGTCCTACGCAACTCTGTTAGGAGACTTGTAAAAGCTCATGCCTGGTTTCCCTGATTTCATCTCCTGTGCCTTCTTCCTTTGCTGATGTTGCTCTATCTTTTTTCACTGTGACAAACTGTTCCACATGCCAAGTTCTGTGCATTCTCCTACAGAAGCATCGCACCTGGGGGTGGTTTGGGGACCCCCTGCACAATATCACAGTGAAAAGTATCAACACTGGTTCCAGGCATAACTTTGAACTTCACTTACTAGCTGTGTGGCTTTGGGCAAACTACTTACCCTCTCTTAGCCTCCATTTCCCCACCTGTAAAAGGGAGTGATGGTAATATCCACTTTGTGGAACTAGCCAGGATTTTTTGTTTTGTTTAAAATGAGAGACGGACATGAGAGAGAGACAGAGAGAATCAATTTTTATTGAGTTTTTCAAATAGCTTTCATTGCTCTGACACTAAGTTGTGTACGTGGGTGCTGGGGTTTGAACCCATGTACTTGTGCATGCTAGGCAAGTGCCATAACCACTGAGCCACCGCTCCAGCCCCGAATTGTGCCGGTTAGATGAGCTATAAGAGCAGAAGGCTCAGAACAGCACCTGACAGGTTGGAAGCGCTGGATAAGATGCTGTGCCTTATCTGGGTTCCCCTCATATTTCTGAACAGTTGTGAACTTCTTTCTTTCCCCTGGAAATGGCTGTCAACCGTCAGTGCCCAGTGCAGCTAAGATGCCCCCTTTCAAGAAAGAATACATCTGCTACCTGGGAGTGTAGCGCAGTGGTAGAGCATGCGCTTAGCATGTGGGAGGCCCTGGGTTGCAGCCCCAGCACCAAAAGAAAAAAAAAAAGAGAGGGAGACGGGCAAGGAAAGGGAGAGGGAGCTATTTCACCTATAAACACAGAATTATTTGTCAATTAGAAGAATTTTTAAGGGCTGGAGCGGTGGCTCAGCGGTTACAGCGCTTGCCCGGCATGCACAAAGACATGGGTTCAAACCCCCAGCACCCACGTACATGACTAAGTGTCAGAGCAACGAAAGCCACATGAAAAACTCAATAAAAGTTGATTCTCTTTGTCTCTCTCTCACTGTCCTTCTCTCTTAAAAAAAAAACAAAAGAAGAAAAATTTTTAAAAGACTACAACAGCTGCTCATACTAAAATAATTCCAGGTGCTACCTCCCCCAGAGACTCTTTCATAAAAAGAACATTCTAGGAAGGGCAATTCTTTGCCCAAGAAATAAATCTATGATTGTAGAATCATAAGGAGAAAACAGACCAGTGAAAAAATTACTCATGGGCTGGAGCGGTGGCTCAGTGGTTACGACGCATGCCTGGCATGCGCAAGGACGTGGGTTTGAACCCCAGCACCACATACACAACTAAGTGTTGGAGCAACATAGACCAGATGAAAAATTAAAAACTAAATAAAGCTGATTCTCTCTCTCTCTGTTCCTCTCTCTCTCTCTCTCTCTTTTTTTTTAAAGAGATAGAGGGATAGTGTGTGAGAGAGAATCTATTTTATTTAGTTTTTCATCTGGTCTTTGTTACTCCACTCAGTTGTGTACGTGATGCTGGGGTTTGAACCCAGGTTCTCATGCTTACAAGTCAAACACCATAACTGCTGAGCCACCGCGCCAGCCCCTGTCCTTCTCTCTCTTAAAAAACAAAACAAAACAAACAGCTTACTTGTGGAAAGAAAAGGTTTTCTCACACACAGCGAGTACCTACTTTACCAATGTCCTATTGACCTGTGGCCACTGTGTAACTAGAGAAATGGTGAGTTTGTAAGGACAGCTTGTCAAGCTGGGGCTGGCCAGTCACAGTGGCCCATGCCTGTAATCCCAGTGACTTGGGAGGCTGAGGCAGGAAGATCACAAGTTCAAAGCCAGCCACAGCAACTTAATGAAGTCCTGTCTCAAAATAAAATATTTTTTTTAAAAAAGGGCTGGGGATGTAGTGGTTAGTTAAGCACCCCTGGGTTCAATCTCTAGTACCAAAAAATAAAAAACAAAAAATAAATTTTAAAAATTGGGGTGGGGTTGGGGATTTAGCTCAGTGGCAGAGCGCTTGCCTAGCATGCACAAGGCCCTGAGTTCGGTCCTCAGCCCTGGAAAAAAAAAACTGCTGGGCTGGTTCCTAACAACTAGAATCATGTCACCTCCCACAAAGAGTCTCCAGATAAAAGTATGCTGAGCTTGGGAGGTGTTCAAATGCCTTATTTGTGGTTGCTGGTGAATGGTTAGGGATATGGCTAGCTGGATAGGTATCAGGGTGTGCCTGCAGCTGGCGTGCCTCCAACTGAGCACAGGGTACCTGAGCACTGGTGGCCAACGCCCAGGCCAGCAGAGATAATGTGACTCAGAGCCGCCTCATCCGGGTTTTCTAAAGGCTGGTCTGGGGGCCCAGTGGCCTGGCATGGACAGCATGGACCCCAGAAACTAGATGGAAGGGCTTTCTTTTTCTTTTAGAGAGAGGAACAGTGAAAGAGAGAATCAATTCTATTTAGTTTTTCATGTGGTTTTCGTTGCTCTGACACTTCGTTGTATACCTGGTGCTGGGTTTCGAACCTGCGTCCTCACGCATGCCAAGCAAGCACTGTAACCGCTGAGCCACTGCTCCAGGCCCTGGAAGGAGCTTTTGACCAGCACAATTCTCAGAGAGAAATGAGGTTGGTTACAGAGTGGATGAGAAGGAAACAGGAAGAGGAATTTTTTAAAAATGACATGAAAACCCAAAGGCCCTCCTGAAGCGTTGAGTGTTCCACGGTCCTGGCTCACCTACCAGCCCTGGGGCTGAGTCTGCTTCCTTGACTAAAGCTAACGCCATCCTCCTGATTCCCTGGGGTCCTTTCTTTGCCCTCGCTTAACACAAAGGGGGATGGCACGGGCTAAGGATCCCCTGTTCAGAATGCTCAGGAACAGAGCATTTCGGATTTTGGAGTTTTCCCGGGTTTGGAATACTTGCATGGGCTTCAGTGCTAAAGCATCTCCAATCTGAAACTCTGGAAGCATCAGATCACGTGAAAAGTTCTGGATTTTAGATGACTTTCTATTTCAGATTGTCAGAACCTAAAACACTATCCTTGTCTCCCTCTTCTCTCCACACCCAAATATTACCAAACAGAAACCACCAACCCCTTCTGCTTACAGAGTAATGGTCACAATCATTCAGAGAAACAGATGGGGAAGGAAGCAAAACTAAAAAAGACAAAATAAAGCTGGGCGTGGAGGCGATCACCTGTAATCCCAGTGGCTTGGGAGGCTGAGGCAGGAGGATTGAGACTTTAAAGCCAGCCTCAGCAACTTTTGGCAGAGCCTAAGCAACTTAGCAAGAGTCTGTCTCAAAATAAAATATAAAGGGGCTGGAGTGGTGGCTCAGCGGTTTCGGCGCTTGCCTGGCAAGCACGAGGACCCGGGTTCAAACCCCAGCACCACGTACACAATTGAGTGTTGGAGCAACGAAGGCCATGTGAAAAACTCAATAAAGTTGTTTCTCTCTTTCTCTGTCTTTCTCACT
>PVKS010039490.1:0-17220 GCA_004027875.1 Aplodontia rufa | reverse complement strand
AAATACTGAATATTTCCATTCATGTGTAAAAACTAAAATAGTTGTCAGACTGCTTTTGTGGTTCTTTGATTCATGTCAGCCTTCCCTACTGAACTTTCTCTTTTTTTTTTCCTAAAGAGAGAGGGATAGTGAGAGAGAGAAAGAGAGAAACAACTTTATTTAGTTTTTCACATGGTTTAGTTGCTCCAACACTCAGTTGTGTACGTGGTGCTGGGGTTTGAACCCGGGTCCTCGTGCTTGCCAGGCAAGCGCCGAAACTGCTGAGCCACCACTCCAGCCCCCCTACTGAACTTTCTGCCACAAGAGCAGGGACGGTGTCTGATGCTTTGTTACTGTCTCCCAAATGCCTATAGCGTCGTAGGTAGGTAAGCAGTATTTGTCTACTAAATAGCAAAATGAATAAATGACAAAATTGAATGAAAGGAAGTTCAGGGCAAAACAAACCTTTGGCAACAGATTACAAAACCAAACCTGAGTAGAGAAGGCATTTCTTTAGAGCTTATCACTATGATACCAACAGTATTCATACACTACACAGCATTTTTGTTGTGTTTTGGTTTTGGCGGCAGAGAGAGAACATCCCATAAGTAGGCAAACCTCACATACAACATGATAGATGGCCATTATGTATTTTTTTCCTGCCTGTATTTTTCTTAATGGAAGCAAATGGAACTTTCCAAATATCACTGTATGATTGGAAAAAGTGAAGCAGTCTGTAGTGCCATTTGGGGGGAAGGAGGGGGAAGAAGGGGAAAAGATTCTGAAAAGCGTTTATGTTTTCTAATGGAAGTCAGATGTAGTCTTTTTTTTCTTTTTTTACATTGCTAAGTAAAGGGCTTCATTTTCTCCACTCGTGGTCCTGTCCAGAATGGGTGTCCAGGTTACCCTCTAAGGTAAGAGCTTTGGTTTCTTTCACTCCTTGTCTTTTGTACCTTAGCCGTCTTCCCCCTTCAGCAGAGCAGAATGGACACTGGGCAAACCCAAGCCTTTGAATAAAAACCTGCTTGCAAAAGATTTCCCTTACAAGCTAAATGTTACATTTCCACTCCACAGAAAGGTGCTGCTGTGTGGCCATAAAAAGCTGGCCAAAACCCTGTAACCTTTTGCAGTTAGTCATGTTATTTTTGGTTCAAGCTGTGACTCAACAGAACCACTGAAGCAAAAATTCAAAGAGTCGAAAGAACAGCAAACTCAGAAACGGCTTTCCCCCCTCCTTATGGTGTTCTTATGCAACACGCCTTGGAGTTTACCTTCACAGATTTACAGATGAGCTCAGTTGTTGTTTGGCAAATGAGATTTCTGAGTTGCGTCAGCATCCTCCCCCAAATCCCACTGCAGGTCCAGGATGATGAAGCTTTCCTTTCTGGGGTGTTTGTTTTACGTAAGTAGTGACTTACTTTTCAGAGGTTAAAAAAAAAAAATCTGTGTTGATATATTTCTCCCTCAAATAAACCAAAAATAGGATTGGGGCTTGATTTAAATGTTCGCAACTCCCCATGCGAAGATGACAGGCAGCCTGCATCACCTGGTTCTGTTTGTTGGTTGACACTTTTCCCCATTCTGAAGCTCATGAAGCCATGAGCTTAGACCTCACCAAAAGGAACACAGGCATGGATTTCAGAGGGCAATTTCTTCCTATAAGCATCAACATTCTTTAGATGTCTTTATTTTATTTTATTTTATTTTTTGCAGTGCTGGGAACTGAGTCAGTCACATTCCCAGCCTTCATTTTATTAATCATTACTTAAATTTGGAGAACACCCCAGTTCTCCCTTTTGGGGGAGCCTAGGAAAGGTGATGGGAAAAGTGGCATCCCTTATCTACTAAGTACTGTCTTTGATCTTAATATTTGGCAGTGCTGAGAATCTCAACCCAGACCCTGATGCGTGCTACATGAGCACTCTACAGCCCCAGGGCTGTTTTTATATGCTTTATGGTTAGACATAAGAATTCTAAGAACTCAAGTGTTAAGGTGTTGATTTGGTTGGTAGTTGCTCCATTAGATCATTTGTTTAATGTTTTATAAGACAAAAGAAGAAGGCAACATCTCTGATCGATTTCTCTTTGGGAAAATAGATTCAGATTTTATGTCCTGCTCATGGGTTAGACGTGTCACTTAGGAAATGCAGGCCATCTCCAATGCCACCACTGAGACTAGACGCGGCTCTTCATTCGAGAGCTTGCGGATAAGCTTGAAATGTGAAAGCTCTGTTGTAGAGCTTTCCCTCTGCAGTTTAGATCTGCAATGTCCCCAAAGCTACAGGCTGAGGACTAAGCCAAAGGCTTAGTCCTCAGCCTGTAGCGCGATTGGGAAAACTTTAAGTTCTCAGGGCCGAGTAGGAGGAAGCTAGGTCATTGGGGATGTGTCTCAAAGGGCATTTGGGTCTAGTTTCTTCCTCTTCCTCTGTTCCTTTGCACTCTCTCTCTTTCTTTCTTTTTCTTTTTTTCTGGCTGCCATAAAGTGAGCAGATTCCTCCACATGATGCATCCCACCATCACAGGCCCAAAGCAACAGGGTCAGATGACCACGGACTGACATCTCTGAAGCCATGATCCAAAATAAAGCTTTCCTTCTTTTAAGTTGGTTGTCTCAGGTATTTTGTTACACTGATGGAAAGCTGCCTGACGTAGCTTCTAATAGCAAGGGGTTGACCTGAAAGAAAATATGTTTCTATGATAAGCTTTGCCTGCGACAGGGAGCTACCTCCGTAAGGTAAGTGTGTACAACCTTCAGGAGCTCTCATCAAATATTTACTGTAAGGGAAAATGGAAGATGCTCTACTGAGTGAGCGTCTCCTTCAGCCATGGAGCAGCTACACCTGTCTAATTTAAACTGATGGTACTTCTTTCTACTTTGCTTTGTCTGATTCTCTTATTTTTAGAAGTTCTTACTTGAAAACATTTTTATTGGTGTGTTATCATTATATATAACAGTGGGATGCATTGTACCATGCTTGTGTAGGCACAGAACATGACTGGCTCCATCTCCTTCCCCAGTGCCTACCAATTCCCTTCCGTCCCCAATTCCAGTTGCTCTATTCTACTGATTTTTTTCTATTATTATTATTTCTTAATACTTTAATTAGCATATTGTCATACATGAATGGAGCTCACTTTTGTGTTTTTGTACAAGGTCACAGCCTACTTTGGTAGATTTTGTTCCCCAGCACTTGTACCTCTTCCCCTCTCCTCCACCCTCCCTTTCCATCTCCTCCCTCTGCTCTGTTGGTCTCCTTTCTATTTGAAAAAAATTTGAACTAGAATTTGTAAAGGAGGGGAGACTGCAGAAACCATGTAGGTTTATCTTTTTATTTATAGGTGCAGAAAGTAGGGCAGAGAGGTTAAGGAACTTGCCTGAAGTTATGCAGCTAATTTGTGGATTTTCCCACATCTTGGTTCGGTATATCCTTTGAACCACACTGTGACCTGCTTTGGGGTAAATTGGTGCAAAGATATGACTGCTCAAAAGAATTTGGATTCTTAAATCCTAAATATTTAGGTCGCACAATGTCTGGGAGAAAATGTTGGGAAATATTCAGCAAAATTTGAGTATATTAATATAAAAGGAAATTGTGCTTATTTAAAGAAAAACAGAATGTTTCCTCTATCCTTATGTGTACAATGAGTTTTAGTTTATTTTCTAAATTGCTGAAAATTTGGCAAAGCAATTAACTTCAAAAGACTTGTTAAAAAACTAAAAGTCTTATTTACTAATTTTCTATAAACAAATACACCCTTAATTTTGTGTTTAGAAATGAAGATCCATTTTTCTGAGCACACATTGGGGGCTCAATAAGTATTTGTTGAATGATTGAATAACAATTACAGTGCCAGAGAATTTAGAAATTGACTATAAACATATTAACAAGATGCATAAAACATAGTATTGAGAAAAACAGCCCAGCGCAAATTTGTGCACCATGTGATTCCTTTTATATGAAGCATAAAACAGGCAAAATTAATTTCGACTTTCAGAATTCAAGACAGTGGACTTTCTTGGGATGGGTTTCTGGAAGCTGCTAGAAGCTTCCAGAAGTTGCTGGAAGGGAATCTGAGGGACTTGTCACTGTTGTTTCTTGATCTGGGTGCTAGTTATATATGTGTGTTCAGTTTGTAAAAATTAATTGAGTGGTGAATATGTATTTTACTGCAATAAAAATTCAAAAATATGTATAGTGCTTCATCATAGAAACAGAATAGGCCAATAAATACTGAGCTCTTGGAAGAAATTCCTATTGCATAAATTTTAACAGAAGATGTTGAGATGGAGTGTTGACTTTCCATAATGCTGTGAAGTTTGCAATGCTCACATTGTCACAGAATAAAGGGAACTTTGACTTTGGCGTCACAAGTTCAGAGGGCTTTATCACCTATTTTATTTGACAGTTACGAAGCACACTTTAGACGTGGAGATGATATGTGGCAATGTTGGAGGGCTTCCATCACCCATCGTTTTGTAAGCTGAAAAAGTTTAGCAAAATAAAATCCATGATTCTGGGCAATTGAAATACGTTGCCAGTTTTATGAAAGCATTTTTAGCCTAATTCATTAAATGCATAATGTTAAAGGATAATCTTTCTAAATCAGCAAATTAGTCTTGGAAAATCACACCTAAATAACTAGCCTTTTTAGAAGGAGTATAACGTTAGGCATGTTAACTTGTATAGAACACAGCTTGAGAAATAGCTGTTACCCTTTAAAGTTTACAGAAGGCTAGAAATCACAGTCTGATTTTCAAATGCCTGCCCCTACCTCTTGGGGTTAAAGCAGGAATATTCTAGGAGGTTTTTAGGAGAAGGGAAACTGGAGATTGTGAGCAAAATAGGTGTGGGTGATGTCCTTAAGTGAAACTTGCTTAGATTATCAGTGGCTGGGATAAAAATTCACTTAGGTGGGGTTTTTTCTTTTTTTAATCAGTTTCCTATCTAGGCTCTTCTCCAAGTGAAGTCAATGTGTTTTTATGTAGCTATCTCTTAGGACTTAAGAAGTGTACAATTTCAAAAAAACTCCTGTAAGGAACAGGATCTATCTCTTTCCCTAAATACACTGCACTTTGGAGCTAGATATCTTTTTAGTCTAGTTCTAACAAAGGAATCTTTTTATTGAAAAGACTTGCTCATTCGACTTTTGATGGTCGGGCTTCTTACATTTATCAAATGAAGTTAAAATGTAGGTGAATTCACATTCCAACATGGATGTCTCAATAAGCTAATCCAATAATCACATCAAAAAAAGTTCCTTTTTAAATAGAGTCCTGCCACAATTTCTCCTCAGTGGAATGTGCAGTGTGTATTTCAAAGTGAATTTTTAAAAACAGATGCAAACTAGACCCAGGTGGCTGCTGCACATTTTGGTAGTACTTAAATAATTAATTGGCCTATTTGTTTTTAAGGGAAACTAATAAAAGTAAACTCCAAAGAATTAAATCTAGTACCGTCATAATATTAATAGCTATGTTTAGTTGGGATGGTGGTGCATGCCTGTAATTCCAGTGACGTGGGAGGCTGAGGCAGGGGGATCACAAGTTCGAAAAGTCGGGGCTGGAGCGGTGCTTGGGGCTGGAGCAGTGGCTCAGTGGTTGCAGCGCTCGCCTGGCATGCGCAAGTATGTGAGTTCGAACCCTAGCACCACGTACACAATGAAGTCTTGGAGCAACAAAGGCCACATGGAAAACTAAATAAAAAATTGTTTCTCTCTTTCTTCCTTTCTCTCTGTTCCTCTCTCTCACTGTTCCTCTCTCTTTAAAAAAAAAAGAAAGTTCTAGAAGTCAACCTGGGCAACTTAGTGAGACTCTGTTTCAAAATAAAAAAATAAAAAGGGTGGGGAGTGTATCTCAGTAGTAGAGCACCCCCAGGTTCAATCCCTAGTACCGTGAAAAAAATTGCTATGTTTACTGAGCCCTTTAGTATGTACCCCCAAAAAAGTTTCTTATTTTTTTCCCTATTCAATCTTTATAACAATTTGATTAGTACTAGTTAGGTATGATTATTGTTTCTAAGCTATGTTACTTTTTTGGGGGGTGCACCAAAAAAAAGTTTTCTTATTCTGTTCCCTTATTCAATCTTTACAACAATTTTATTAGTACTCATTAGTTGTGATTATTGTTTCTATTTTATAAATGAGAAAACCCTGACTCAGAGGCCCATCTAAGGACTATACTTTCCACTTCATACAGTTTTGTGACCAGAAAAGAGAAGACTATTTTTTTCTGAAAAACAAAGATTTGTAAAGATATCATGGAATATAACTGATAAAATGAGAATATTGTTTTTGAATTACACAAAGTCTTTTCAAAATAATAATTCATTTTATCCAACAAAAATTTTACACACACACAGACACACATACATTCATGTGCTGGGGAAGGAACCCAAGGACTCTGCATGTTAGGTAAATGCTGTATCACTGAGCTACACCCCAGCTCATTTTAATTTTTATTTTATTTTATTTTTAAAGAAAGAGAGGGCAGTGAGAGAGAGAGAGAGAGAGAGAGAGAGAGAAGCAATTTTTTAATTTAGTTTTTCATGTGACTCATTCTTCTGACACTTTGTTGTGTACGTGGTGCTGGGGTTTGAACTTGTGAATTGCGCATGCAAGGCAAGCACCATAACTGCCAAGCCACTGCTCCAGCCCCCCATTTTTTTGACAGATATTTGGTAAGCATCTCTTGGGAGTCACAGATGATGCTGGGTTCAGCAGGGAATTAGGGGTTGGGTGGAATACACATGATTCCTGTCCTCTTGAAGGTCATAAAATTACCAGTAAGGCATATGCTAAATACTCATGCACAAATGGATAAATAGTCATTTCATATCTGTAGGGATTTGGTTTTGGGACCCCTCTTGAGTACCCAAATCCTCAGATGCCCAAGTCACTTGTCCCTTATATAAGATGACATAGAGTTAGCAATATAGCTGATGCACATCTTCCTGTGCACTTTAAATCATCTCTAGATTACTCGTAGTATCTAACACAATGTTGATGCTGATTAAATAGTTGTCATATTGTATTATTAGAGTAGTGACAAGAAAAAAGTCTATATGTGTTCAGTAGAGATGGCAATTTTTTTCCTGGAATTTTTTTTAAAGATAGAGGGATAGTGAGAGAGAGAGAGAGAGAGAGAGAAAGAATCAATTTTTTATTTAGTTTTTTATGTGGCTTTCATTGCTCCAACACTTCATTGTGTACATGGTGCTGGGGTTCAAACCAGGGTCCTCGTGCATGCCAGGCAAACACCAAAACCACTGAACCATGGCTCCAGCCCTCCTGGAATATTTTTGATCTGCCATTGTTTGAATTCACAGATGCAGAACCTTAGGACACTGATGATAAGCTAGTTAAAATGAAGATAAATCCTACAAAGAAACTGTAGAGGGCGCTGTGAGAGTTTTGTTTTTGTTTTTGTTTTTTATCTGCAGACAGGGCAGGCCTCCTTGAGGAAGTGGCACTTAAGTATTAAAAGAGGATGTAGTTGGGGTAAGGAAAGGAAGAGTATTCCAGCTAGAGGGAACAGAGTGTGCTAAGTTCCTGAGGCAGAGGTATTGAATGAAAGGAGTGGGACAAGGAAAAAGGCACCATCTATGAATCAGAGCCTTCACCAGACACTGAATCTACTGGTGCACTGATGTTGGATTTCCAGCTTTCAAGACCATGAGAAATTAAAGTTCTGTTCATAAACTCCCCAGTCTATGGTATCTGTAAATAGCAGCCCAAGCAAACTAAGACAGAGTGTGACTTAGTCAGCGGGTTGAAGGCAAGATCTTGAAACACACTTTGGGATTTGGGCCCAGTGATGAATGTCATCTGTCATTGGGGGCTTCATCGATGGCGGTGGTGGTGGTGGAGGTGATATGTGGAGTGAATATCATGCAGACATCATGTTGGCTAATCAAAGGAATAAAGTCCTGGGAAGTCACAGGACGGTGTGACCCAAGTGTGTGTGTGTGCAACATCTTATATAGCTTTACCCTGTTTCTGGGATGGACAAGAGTCACTTCCATTACTGTGATAAGAAGGGAAGGAAGAGAAGATAGGTTCATAGATTTGGTGTGGGAAAATGGAGACCTTTCTTCCCAATGGGTACATAGCCTCCCTTCATGCAGCACAAAGCAAGGTCAAAGTGAAGGGCAAGAGGAGAGTTGGAGCAGATTGAGGATGGATGAAGTCACCTTTGTGTAGAGGTGGAGCAAGCTATTGAGGCGAGGTCCTTTGGAAGCCAACAGTGTGATCTTAGTCTGCACACTGGGTACTTTTCTCCTGCAGTGCCCCACCTTGCCATGTGTGGGGTTCACCTAGGTTTGGGGGTATATTGGGAGCCGTGTAGGTTGATTTAGGTGATTAATACTTCACGTATCCTTTTGGAGATGCTTATGGGTTCTATCAAAATACTGGAAGTGACAACAATACCACAAGGACAACCAGATTCACAGGGCTTTAGCACCACCCACGTAGAACTTCTGGCTTCTCTGGTTCTTTCATGGGGCAGATGTAGGAGAAGAAGTGGAATGTAGATGTTGGAAATTTAACTTTTGGCTACCGAGATCCACTGAAGGGTTCCACACTCCATAAGGCTGATAGGTGAAGTATTGCAGATCCCGTGATGAGTTTAGAAGTAAGCATCTCTAGGATTCATGGTCATCTCAAGGTGCAGGACTGCAGCAAGCACTCAGTCTCTTTTCTATATTAAGGTAGAGCTACCAGGTCCCCCTCTTGCCCAAACACATCTCCTTCCTTGACTCTGCCTGCCTTCAGTTTCATCATCTCTCTTTCCTTTGCAGTAGTGCCTGGTCCACTTTCATCAGCCACCTTCCACACCAGATTGCATCCCTCACAGCTCCACTCCCCAGGTCTCAAATGACTTTCTGATGGGTATGTCTAATAGAAGCCTCTTCAACTTCCAGCTGGCTCCACCTCTCCTGCGGAATTTCCACCATGGAGTCCCCAGCTTGGTCGATTCTTGGTATGAGCTTCTCCTAGTCTCCCACCCACCTATCTGAATGGCAAATTCTTATCAGCATCTTTTGTGATTTCGTCTTCATCCTCCCACTTCTGAAATGTCAGAAGTCCCTAGAACTCTGTCCTGGGTCCTCTTATCACTCTGATGGGGAAGGCCATTCCTGTACATCTAACAAGGCAGCTCCACGTGCTAGTCTTATGAGTCTCAACCTCAACATTCAAATCTGAATTTCATCCTCATTTTCTGCTGAGCCCTCCTCTGTCTTTGTAAATTTCACACTCTCCACCAGGGCCCTCAAGTCAGAAACCAAAGGATCATTGTGAATTTCTCTTTCTTCCTCTTCTTCTACCTCTCACTAATCACAAAGTCCCATCTGGTTCATGTGAGGACAACTCTCAACTCTGTTCTTTTCTCATGTCCCAGTGGCCATCCCTCCTTCTCCCTCTTACCTGAGACAACATCCACCTTCCATTTCCTCCTCCATCTAATGCATCTCCATAGACTACCTGTTATCTTCTTAACATGCAAAGTAAGTCTTATTGGTCCTTTGCAAGAAAATCTTCAACAGCTGTGCATCACCTACGAGCATATAATTTTTACTCTTTCAAAGGGCATAGAAAACTCAGGGGTAGAGCCCTTACCTAGCATGCATGAGGTCCTGTGTCTGATCCCCAGCACCATGAAACAAAAAAGAAAAGAGAATAGGGCATAGACATTTCTTCACAACAGGGCTGCTTCTTTTGGCTCAGGTCTCAGAGCTCTTGCTCAGCATGCATATGGGTCTACTTATCAGTGACCATGGTCCCTTGTGCCTCTTGAACTTGGCATATGCCATTCCTTTTGTGAGAATATCCCCCAAAGTCTGTTTGTCACACTAAGTGGAACATTTACTATTTTTCTGGCTTATTCCTTGTGGGTCAAAATGGACGTCAGAGTAACAGTAAGTGCAGCAGCCCCACCTTATCTATGATTTTACTTTATGCAGATTAACAACAATAACTAATAATAAAATAGTTAACCATGATCTGAAAAAATCAAGTGAAAAATTCCTGAAATAAAGAAGTTAAAAATTCTGTGCTGTTCTGAATAGGGTGATAAAATCTTGGGCTATCTCGTTCTGTCTGGTATCAGACTCGAATTGTCCCTTTGTCCCATGTATCCATGTTGTATATGCTATCCACCTGTTGGTCCCTCAGTTGCAATCTTGGTTATCAGATTATGGGTGTGGTATTGAAGAGCTTGTGTTCAAGTAGCTCTTATTTTACTTAATAATCTCTCTAAAACACAAGAGTAGTGATGCTGCTGGCAAATCAGATTTGCCAAACAGAAATTATAAAGTACGTCTTTTAAGTGAAAATACGAAAGAGCAAAAAGATATTTTGAGGGAGGGAGATCATATCACATCATGTAATTTTATTACACGATATTGTTAACATTGTTCTATTTTATTATTAGCTATTGTTGTTCATCTCTAATTGTGTCTAATTTATATTTGGAAGAAAAAATAAAAGTCTTGTGCACGAGAGTTCCTTTCTTTTTGGTTTGCCAGTTTTTGCATTATTGTAGATTGAATCAGGGTCACTTTTCTACTGAGCCACATCCACAGCTCTTTTTGTTTTTTATTTTGAGGCAAGGTCTTGCTAAATTGTGGAATCTAGCTACGTGGCTGAAGCTGGCCTCAAACTTGAGATCCTCCTGCCTCAGCCTCCTAAATTACTGGGATTACAGGCATGTGCCACCGTGCCTGGATTGATGCTTAATGAGTTTCTATAAAGGAGTCTATCACAGGCTTTCTCAAGTGCAGAATATACCTAAATTATACAGTCAACATGACACTAGCAGAGAACCAGGAACTATTTTGCACACATGTACCAATGTAGTGAAATATTATCTCACCAATGAGTCAATTTCTTTAAGAAGCTATTCCAAATACATTCATATCCACTTAAATATTAGAAATATTAAAGGAAAAAGAATAAAACAGCAAAAAGGTTAAAATTTTAAAGATGATATGTAATGTAAATCAATGATCATCAAATAAAGGTGTACATCAAGGCTGAAATAAAGTAAGAAATAGGCAGACTGGACACCATGCCTTCGTGCATGAGGCAACCATACTCAAGGATCCCCAGTACTTTCTGATCAGACACCAGTTTTTAAAAGCAGATCATCAAGAATTAAGGCACAGGCAACTTCATGATACAGTTAAATATTTTTCTTATACTTTAAATGCTTTCTAGAGAAAATAAAAATAGCATATGCTTCTCATTTTGTTTTGGCAGAATTTAGAAGAACATGCTTAGAAGCAGTAGTGTTCTGTGGGATACATTTTGTGAAACATTATTATAAGGTTTAAACTATCAGTAACCTATTCTGTGGACAAAATAATGTGTCTGGGCTATCCCTTCAAAATATTTGACATTTAACAAAGACTTTGCAGAATTACACAGTATGAGCTTTTAAACTGAATGTGCATGGCAGTTATTAAACCTTCCCCAGCTATGTTAAGTGATGAGCGAAAGAGATTTGAGAATGCACAGTGGAATGCATAGATGGGGGAAAATCTTACAATAAGTTGCATTTTGAACCCCACTGAATTGAGTATTCTTAATAAACAGGTTATTTAATACTGTTTGCAAGTCCTAATCATGCTAGTCTAATCAGCTAGATTTCTAGTTGTTTAGAATTTCTGTTCCTTACTACCTCCCCTGCATTAGTTTTCTCTTGCTGTACAGCAAACACCCCCAAATTTGGCAGCTTAAAACAACACACACTTATTTCGCAGTGTCCAAGGGTCAGGAATTTGGGTGAAGCTTAGCTGGGAGTCTCAGACTCGAGTTCTCTCGTGAGTTTGTAGTCAAGCTGCCTGCTTGGGTTGTAGCCTCATCTGAAAGCTTAATTGAAGTAGGATCTCTTCCAAGTTCCCTCATGTGGTTGTTGGCGGATTTAGGTTCCTCATGGACCTCAGTTCCATGTTGGCCATTGGCCAGAGTCCTCTCTTTGTTCCTTGTCATGTGGGTTTCTCCACAGGGCAGGTCACAACATAGCAGCTGAGATAGAGAGGGAGGAAACCTGTTTTTGTTTTTTTTCCGTAACCTAAGCTCAGAAGGGACATTCCATCCCTTCTACCATTTTCTTTTCATTAGAGGCGAGCTAGTAAGTTCAGCCCACACTCAAGTTGAGGAGAGTACAGGGTTCAAGAATGCCAGAAAGCGTGGATCACGGGAGGCCGTCTTTGCAGCTTCTTACCCAATCACCCTTCACCTTTCCCTCTACTCTCTGCCCTCCTGTCTCACCCAGTGATCTACTCTTTAAGAAATTGGATGATAGTTTGTCTTTTATCTTCTTGCAGCTAGGTCTCACACCTGCTTCATTTCCAACCTCACTCCCCTTCTTTCCTCTTGCTATCACTGGGAAATTGCTCTTCTTCTTGTCACAAAAATTCTCCTAGGCCTCCCTGTCCTTTGCAAGCTACCACCTATAAAGGACTCTGCTCCTTTTTAGAAAAAGCCTTGAGTGAATCGCCTTTCCAGCCCTCTCCACACAATTCCCGCTCACTCGTTCCATCGCTCCTACTTCTGCCCCCATCACTCCATGGAAATCGTTTCTGTCAAGGTCCCCAGTGGTTTCCCTGTTGCTACATCCAAGGAGCACTTCTCTGTCCTTGACTAGATTCGACATGGTTGGCCATTCCCTCCTTTTCTCTTGGTTTCAATGACAACACACTTTTATGGTTCTATATTTTTTTCCTGATCGTTCCAGACCCTTTCCAGTCTCTTTTGTGGACTTCTTTTCCATCTGTGCTCTGCGTTTGATGTTTCCTTGGGATCAGTTTGTGTCTTTATTTTCTTCCTCTTTCTGTAGACTTCATCCATCCCGGGGTTCTAAATACAATAGTTTCTCTTATCAATGGGGGGTATGATCTAGGATGCCCCAGTGAACGTCTGAAACCATAGGTAGCACTGAACCCTATGTACGCCATGTTTTTTCCTGCACATACATATATAAATGTGAAGATTTTTCCAGCTTCGGTAAGCACTCATTAAGCACTATGGCCATAACTTTTACAGCTTGAGAGAGGAAAAACTAGCATGAAATTTCTTTTTCCTTCTTCATAATTTCACAGATAGATTTGTTCTCATCATATATCTTAGCAAGCATAGCATATGATTTCTTTCCTTACCAAGTCATAACCTTTTCAATGAAAGGAAGCTCTTCATGGCTTCTCATTGGCATATCTGAACTGCCAACATCATTACTCTATGCTTAAGAGTCATTATTAAGTAAAATAAATTACTTCTTCTTATGGTTTGAATGTGAGTGTCTCCTAAAAGCTCACAGGAGACAATCCAGGAAGGCTGAGGGGAAATGATTGGGTCTTGAGAGCTTTAACCCAACCAGTGAGTTAATCCCCTTAAAGGGATTAACTGGTAACTGGAGGCAGGTAGGGTGTGGCTGGAGGAGGTGGGTATTGGGGGCAAGCTGTTGGGGTATATATTTTGTATCTGGCATGGAGTCTTTCTCTCTGCTCCTAGGAGCCATGTTTTCCGCCATGATGTTCAGCCTCACCTGGAGTCCCACGGAATGAAGCTGGCTGTCTGTGGACGAAGACCTCTGAAACTGTGAGTCCTCAAATAAACTTTTCCTCCTAAAATTGTTCTTGTCAGGTCTTTTAGTTATAGCAATGAAAATGCTGACTAAAATATGTGCACACTAGTACCAAGATACTGTTACAGTTGATCTGGAAACAGAGATAGCTACTGAGTGACTAACAGGTAGGTAACATATACCACATGGATACGCTGTACAAAGGGATGATTCCTGTCCTGGGAATGATGGTGCCAGAGTTCATCACACTACTAAGGATGGTATTCAATTTAAAACTCATGAATTATTTACTCCTGAAATTTTCAATTTAATATTTTCAAACCATGGTTGACCATAGATAACTGAAATGACAGAAAAGCAAAACTGCAGATAGAGGGGCCTACTATGCACTCATATGTAGATGAACCTGAATTTATTTTATTTAACCAGTACTTTCACCTAGTGATATAATGATTTCTTTTTTTTTTAATAAAGAGAGAAAGGTACAGAGAGAGAGAGAGAGGGAAAGAGAAACTCAGTTTTATTTATTTTTTCATGTGGCCTTTGTTGCTCCAACACTTCATTATGCAGATGGTGCTGGGGTTTGAACCTGCATTCTTGCACATGCCAGGCAAGCGCCACCACTGCTGAGCCACCACTCCAGCCCATAGAATGATTTCTTTAATTTTTTACTTGATAATTCTACTTGGATATCCCAAAAAGACCTCAACTAAATGCCTATGATAGAACTTCTGTTTCCCAACCCTTATTTCCATACCTTGTTTCCCTCTGGAATTTGTCACTTCAGAAAGTGGAGCCATTGGCTATTTCGTTTGTCCATGTCTTTGGGTCTTTCTGTTCCTCAATCCCTTATTTAGTCTATCACCTAGTCTTATAATTTTCCTATTTTCTAAATATACATCCAATCTGTTCATTTATCCACTATGTCTGTCCCTTTACTGGCCTTTGGGCTCTGAAAAGCAACATATTAATTATTTAAAATGATATATTGATCTATATATTTTCTTGTTGAAACCTTTTGATGTCATCTCATTAGCCTTTGAAAATCTAAATTTCTCGGTAATGTGTGGAATGTCTTTTGCTTGTCTTTCCATCCTGACATCCTTCCACTCACCCTGTATTTACTGTGTGTAGTAAACTATACTAGCTTTCAGCATATCTTAAGCGTACCAAGTTCTTATTTCCCTCTCCCCCCATAGTTAGTGCATGCATTTATCCAAACTAGTAATTACAAATTTATTCATCTTATTTATTGCCTACCTCCTTACACTGCTAGCCCACGAAGACAGAGACCAAGCCTGCTGTGTTCACGGTTGTACACCTGGCACCTAGCACTTCACAAGGACTCAGTTCATATTGGAGCAAACAATCACACAGTCATGCTCCAAGTCTCAAATCTGCTTCCTTAACAATCTTCCCAGCCCATGAAGCCCTCAGTCTGACCTAGGGAGTCCTTCTACACGATTGTAAATGTACACACCTCCCTCGTAGCAATTGCACGATGTGTTGAAAACTCTTTTGTACTCATATTGCTGCAATAGATCCTATGTCCACTGAGGGCAGGGACCTGTCTCCTTATCACTGAAACCCCAAGCCTGCTTTAGAGCACCCAGGCCGTGCTTTGACATGTGCCTAATGATGTGAGAGGGTCTCTGTCTGCACTCCTCCCCTGGCTCTTGGTTGGGAAGAAGAGAGTTCTTTTCCTGGCTCAGGTACAAAACTCAGTTCCCCGACTGCTCTGCCAGCTGCCTGCTCCTGGATCCTGCAGCAACTTGAAGCCAAGTGGGGATCTCTCTGGGAAATGCACTTTGAAGACCTGGGATTTTGCTGAGGGAAACATACTTTCAGTAGGAAAGAACACAGCAGTCCTAAAAATAATGTTCCTTGAATCCCTTTTCTAAAAGAGAAAGGAAAATGACATGGGGCAAAGGTAACAGTGGTAAAATGCTCAGCATGGAGTCCACACTCCCCTAAATTTGTAAGTGACAGCAATTCCATTTTATTGATTGAAGCCAAGTGGCTATATCTTTCCCTTCAGTTAACATCCAACGACATGGATCGATTTCATTCTTTCCTTAGTAAAGTGTGCCTGTGGACAGCAGCCCTGTCCTGCTGGCATTGTCTGGAAGATGCCGGTGCTGGGGAGTCTTGAATTTGAGACAGGTGTATGCATGCATTTGAACGAATCTGTTCCAGATGCCACAAGATTCAGTTCTGGTGAGGGACGTGAAGGAACATTATGAGAACAAGTGTCCTATTCACATGCTAGGAAAATAAATGTTTTACTAATCCTTAAATAACATTTTACTCTGAGGTGTATTGGCAAATTTTAGTTTTATTTCTGTATGAAAGTCTCATTTTTAGAAGTGTGATTTATACACATTTAGGTAGTAAAGGTGACTGCTAAAATTAGTTTCTGTCATCCTATGCTAATGTCTGTATAGGAAGAGGATAACATAATTGAAAAGTCCTGATGTTTTTGTTATGTTTAATGAATAATTTAATGTTTATCGTCACCGATTCTGATTTAGTTTTCTTTTTTAAAGAGAGAGGGACAGTGAGAGAGAGAGAGAGAGAGAGAGAGAGACAGAAAGAGAGAATGAATTTTATTTAGTTTTTCATGTGGCTTTGTTGCTCCAACACTTTGTTGTGTATGTGGTGCTGGGGTTCGAACCTGCGTACTTGGGCATGCCAGGCAATTGCTGTAACCACTGAGCCACCGCTCCAGCCCTCTGATTTAGTTTAACTATTGTAAATGTGCATGCTTTTCTATGTTTTGGCTTCTTTTCCTGATAGAATGGGCGCAACCAAGAAGGTATCCTGTGTGTTCTCTTTCCCCACCTCAAGCCTCCATCATTAAACAAACATTTTTTTAGTACCTTCCTGCATGCCAGGCCCTGTGCTAAGAGCTGGGATACACCTCTTTTGGGTATTTTTCCCGGAGGAGTTAGAATCAGCACATTACAGCGACACAGCAATATCCATGTTCGCAGCAGCTCAATTTACAATAGCTAAATTATGGAACCAACCCAGATGCCCCTCAGTGGATGAATGGATCCAGAAACTCTGGTATATGTGTACAATGGAGTTCTACTCCGCTATTAGAAACAATGATATTGCATCTATTGAAGGTAAATGAATGGCATTGGAAGAAATCATGCTGAGCGAAGTTAGTCAAGCACAGAGAGTCAAGGGCCGAATGATTCCCCTCATTTGTGGAGGCTGGACCTAAACCCAGGCTCAGGAATAAAGTAGACAAACTCATGTATTAGATCCATAGAACAAAAACGCAAATGTTAGTATTTATGAGATGCAGTTGCAAGATACTTCATAAGATATTTGAACAAGCTGTGCTGCACACCTGAACAAAAACGTAAATGTTTAATCCCACTGTTAAATATTTTGAAAAATAACAAGGGATGATAGGAAGGGAGGAGAAGGGGAAATGTTGGAACTAAGATAAAGCAAGGTACATTCCAAGCAGTTATAAATGTCACTGTATGCACTATAACTATATATATATATATATATATATATATATATATATATATATATATATAAAGTTCTTTGTAGGTACAAGAATTATGTCACTGTATTTGGATTTTTTAGGAACAATATAGGACCCAGAAGAAAGGCAAGGGATCAGGGGATGGGAG
>PVKS010039489.1:0-17220 GCA_004027875.1 Aplodontia rufa | reverse complement strand
TTTTTTTTTCCCATTTATTTATTTTTTTTATTAAATTTTTTTATTTTTGAGCAACCTTACAAGATTTTAACAAAACAATATAAAATGTGTATAAGATGTATATATTCTAGACATTGCAACTGTCCCCAGGAGTGACCCCTTGAATATGATTCTTAACAATACTAAAAGCACCTACATGTCATATGTGTGAAACACAGGGAGTTACATAATGTCACAATGTGCAATGAGACAGAAATTTTGTGTTTTCATGATATAGGTAATAAAATAATCCTTCTGGCTCAGCCTCCTAAGTCACTGGGATTACAGAAGAGTGCCAATGCACCCAGCCAAAATCCCGTATTATTAACTACCACCTTGTATTACCTCTCCAATTGCTGAGTCAGTATTCATTTTGGATATGTTCGGGGATGGTAAACTAATGATATCCAATGCTCAACTCATGCTATTCTCAAATATCACTTCTTTTCGTTTTATTCTTTTCTTTCTTTTTTCTTTTTAAATCTCAGCAAGTAACATTTCCCATCTAGTGGATAAGGAGAAATAGATAGATAGATCTACACTTTCTACATTACTTCTCAGAACCATTCGCCTTTAGCCAGCCAGGGGCATTTTACAGATTTCAGAGCTTAATAAGTCCTTTAAAGCCACATCACCACAACCAAAAATAAAATCAGTGATATCTCATCTATACTAGTATAATAGTCATCTAACTTGCTTCTTAGCATCCAATCTGAAACATTAATTATTTTCCTTTGCTAGTATAACTAAGTTGCATGTAACTCCAGAACCTGTAGCTTTTTATTTACCTCTAATTTTTATTAAAATAAAGTCCAAATATTTTTATATGGTCTACACTCAAAAATTGATATCAGACAATGTGCTAGGTATTTGCAATAATGGGAAAAATGGAATAAGGTCCCTTTTATTCTTTTTAAGGCAAAATTCAACAAAATACATAAATTCCATTGTAAACTGCCCATGTATTTTTTCTTTTTCTTTTTTTTAAATTTTTAAAGAGAGAGGGACAATGAAAAAGAGAGAAAGAGAGAACCAATTTTATTTAGTTTTCTTCTGCTTTTCATAGTGCCAACATTTCATTATGTGTTTCTGGGGTTTGAACTACTTGGTTGCTTGTGCACGGCAGGAAAGCACTCTAACAACTGAGCCATGGCTCCAGCCCCATCCTTAATAACTCTTAGGATTGAAAAGGTATTTCCTGAAACCAAAATCTTAAAATTTACTTTTTTTTGGTACCCACGTTCAAATCCAGAGGTGATTAACCACTGAGCCATATCTCCAACCAGCTTTGTAATTATTTATTTGCTTATTTTAAAGAAAGAGAGGGAGGGAGATCAAGAAAAATGGTGGGCAACAGGGAAGTCACATCCCAGTGCTCTCCATTACTTAAAAGTAAGAAATGCTGGGATAGCTATCTTCCTGCAAGGAGTGTGTACTGGAAAATATTTGCTGAACATAGCACAGCTCAAGATACTGAAAAGACAAAATCACCACAAGTCATCAATATCCTCAAAGTAAAATAACCAAAGAGGATTCACAGTCCCACTCCCCGACCCTGAAAATAAAGAAATAGGGAAGCAATTCTCTCCCTCAGTCCCACAATTCCCCAGCCAAGGAGTCCATGGATAGGATCCTAGATGAAAACCTAGAAAAATATTCAACAATCTTATTATTAAAATAATCAAAGAATTAAAAGAAGACTTAAGGAAGGAAATAAGAGAGCAATTCAGGAGCTGAGAGATCACTTTGATAAAGAGCTAGACATTCTGAAAAGAAATGTTAGCATAGCTCATAAATTGAAAAACACAGTGAACAAAATTAAAAGCTCAATGGAAGATATTAAAATCAGAGTAAATTCAGTAGAAAATAGAACATCAGCCCTCAAATAACTAACATCAGACAATGAAGACAGGCTGAGAAACGTTGGATGTGAAGAGGATAGACAGAAAAGAAATTTACTTACCATGATCAGAACTTCCAAGAAGTATGAGACAAGATGAGAAGAAATAACCTGAGAGTTAGTGGGATGGAGTGAATACAGAACAACAAATGAACACCATAAAGAACCTACTAAATGAGATAGCCAAAGGAAATTTCCCCCATATAAGAATTGATCCAGAAATTCAAATGCAAGAGGCCTGTAGGACAGCAAATAGACATAATCAAATGAAAATCTCACCGAAACAAATCATATATAAAGTGAATAACAGAGAAATCAAGGAAAGAATTATAAAAGCAGAAAGAGATAAACACTAAATCACTTCCAGAGGCAGAACAATAAAGACTACTGTGGATTTTTCAGCTCAAAAAATAAAATCCAGGAGCGCATGAAATGATATTTCTCAAATATTGAAAGAAAATGATTTTTAACCTAAGATTCTACAACCTACAAAACTCCACCTTAAATGTGATGTGGAGGGGCTGGAGTGGTGGCTTTATGTTTATGCCGCTTGCCTGGCAAGCCGAGTATGAGGGTTCAAACCACAGCACCACATACACAATGAAATGTCTGAGGAATGAAAGTCACATGAAAAACTAAATAAAAATTATAAAAAATGCTTCTCTCTTACTCTTTCTCTCACTGTCCCCTCTTTTTTTAAAAAAAATATGATGGGGAAATAAAAGACTTCCATGAAAAGAACAAATTAGAAACATGCATGAAGACAAAACAAGTTCTGGAGAGAATACTCAAACAAACTTCCATCAGAGGAACAAGATGGCAACCCCCAAAGTCAATAAAAACATAACTCACTGCAAGATACCCAAGATGGCACACAATACAGTGAAGTTCAAAATGCTAGGGACCCAGCATCACATATCTATTCTAACATGGAATATGAATGGATTAATGACCCAATCAAAAGATAGATTAGCAGACTGGATTAAAAAACAAAATGCAACAATATGCTGCTTGTAGGAGACACACCTCACCATCACTCTGTGTCTGTATAAAGTTGGCAAAAAATGAACCAGGCATATGACCCAAGTAAGCAAGATGGTGTTGCTATCCTTATATCAAACAAAGTTAATTTTTACCAAAAATTAGTCAGAAGGAATAAAGAAGGAAAATACATCATAGTAAAAGGAACAATACATGAAGAAGACATAACGGCAGTTAACATTTATGCCTCCAATTGCAACCCTTCCAAATATGTAGAAAAAGTGCTCACAGACATTAATCCTCTTATCAACATCAACACAATAATACTGGGAGACTTTAATATACCACTATCAACAATAGACAAATCATCAAACAAAAAATCATTAAAGATATCTCTAACCTAAACACCTCTATCAATCAATTGGACTTAACAGACATTGCCAGAATATTCCATCCCAAATCAGCCGAGTTAACCTTCTTCTACTAGCACATGGATCTTTCTCCAAAATACATCACATCTCAGTCCACAAAGGAAATCTTAGCAAATACAAAAAGTTGATATAATTCCATGCATCCTGTCAGACCACAACGGTATGATCTTAGCATTTAGCAGCAAGAAAGACAACAAAAAGTAGATAAATACTTGGAGATTGAATAATACCATATTATATGAAGATTGGATCAAAGATGAAATGAGAACAGAAATCAAGAAATTCTTAGAAATGAATGAGAAGCCCAATTAACACGGGGTAAAGTAGGGGAAACAGGGGATCAGGGAGAACTGAAAGTGGGGAAATCATGTACTGGCATCAGCCTTGGCTGGCTTTGTAAATATCCATGTGTTCATGAATGCGTAACTAACAATAATTCCCTTCTCTTCAATATTCAATATGTAAGAGTATGTTGAACCAAAAAAAAAAAAAAAAGGAAAGAAATGAATGAGAATGAGGACACAACGTATCAAAAATTTCTAGGAAAGTATGAAAGCGTTCTTAAAAGGTAAATTTATAGCATTGATTGCCTTCATCAAAAATAAGGAGAGAGTCCAAATAAATACACATTTGCTCCAACTGAAATCCCTACAAAGAGAGGAAAATCCAATACTAAATCCAATAGAAGGCAAGCAGTAACCAAGATCAGAGCTGAAATCTATGAAATTGAGTAAAAAAACAAAATCAATACAAAGAATCAACAAAACCAAGAGCTTATTCTTAAAAAAAATAAATAAATAAAATTGAGAGACCCCTGGCTAACCTTATCAAAATGAATAACGAAGTGAAGCAAATCAATAAAATCAAAGATGAAAATGGAGACATCATCACTGACTCAATGGAAATTCAGAGGATTATCAAAATTTACTTTGAAAAACTATATTCTTCAAAGTTTTATAATCGGAAGATATGGACAAATACCTAGCCACATGAGGACACTGAAAATCTAAACCAACCAATCTCAGATAGCAAAATTGAAACAACCAGCAAAGGCCTTCCAGAAAAGAAAAGGCCAAGACCTAATGGATTCTCACTAAAATTCTACCAGACCTTTAAAGAAGATTTAACACCTCTCCTTTGTAAGCTATTCTATGAAATGGAAAGGGATGCAACCCTCCCAAATACTTTCTATGGAGCAACTGTAATAACTCTGATTCCAAAACTCAATGAAGACACATCAAGAAAACTACAGACCGATTTCCCTGATGAACAAGGATGCAAATATCCTTAATAAAATTCTATCAAACTGCATCCAAAAACACATCAAAAAGATGTGATCAAACAGTCTTCATTACAGGAACACAAGGCTTGTTCAACATACACAAATCAATGCATGTGATTCACCACTTAAAGAGAATTAAAGATAAAAACCATATAATTATCTCAATTGATACCCAAAAGGCCTTTGATAAAATTCTATACCCATTTATGCTCAAAGCTTTGGAGAAGATAGGGTTCAAAGAAACATACTTTACTTTGTAAGAGTCATTTATGGGAAACCCATAGCAAAACTTATACTTAATGGTGAAAGACTGAAACCATCCTTACTAAATTTGGGTACAAGATAAGGCTGTCCACTCTCACCACTCTTATTCAATATAGTCCTTGAAACCCTAGCCACAGCTATCAGACAAGATAAAAAAAAATTAAGGGAATTCAAATAGGAAAAGAAGAAGTCAAACTATCTCTATTTACTGATGACATGATCCTATACCTGGCAGACCCAAAAAGCTCTATCAGAAGACTACTAGAGCTTATAAATGAATTTAGCAAAGTGGCTAGTTACAGGAACACTACTCATAAATCAATAGCTTTCCTGTACTACAGCAGCAATTCTGCTGAAACAGAAATCAGGAAATTCATCCCAATCATAATAACCTCAAAAAGAATAAGAGTTTGGCATTAATCTAACAAAGCATGTAAAGGAGCTCTAAAATGAAAACTATCAAACATTAAAAAAAAATTGAAAAAAAAACTGAGAAGATGGAAAAACGTTCCATGTTCTTGGTTAGGCAGAATCAATTTAACTAAAATGACCATTTTGCTGAAAGCCCTTTACAGATTCAATGTAATCCACACCAAAATACCAATGAAATTCTTCATTGATATAGTAAAAACAATTCTGAAATTCATTTGTAAAAACAAGAAAACCAGAATAGCCAAAACATTACTACATAAGAAAATGAAACTGGAGGGGTCATAAAACCTTACCTGAAATTATACTATAGGTTTATAGTATAATTACCTGGTATTGGTATCAAAACAGACATGAAGACCAATGGAAAACAGTAGACTGAGAGAAATCCACAAGTCTTTAACCATCTGATATTTGACAAAAATGGCACAAGTATAGAGTAGAGGAAAGACAGCCTATTCAACAAATGGTGCTGGACGAACTGGACAGCCATATACAGACAACTAAAATTAGATACTTATCTCTCACCTTGCACAAAAATTAAATCAAATTGTATCAAAGAACTAGGAAATAAACCAGTAACTATACAATTACTAAAAGAAAAAGATAGGATCAACACTCCATGACATCAGTGCAGGTACTACCTTCCTTAACAAGACTCTTACAGTGCAAGAATCAATGAGTGGGATGCCAGTAAACTGAAAAGCTTCTGCTCTGCTACAGAATTAGTCAAAAGTATCAAGAGAGAACCTACAGAATGGGAGAAAATCATTGTACGCAATGCTTTGACAGAGGACTAATAATATCCAGAATATACAAAAATCTCAAAAAACAGAACACCATAAACACTAATTATCCAACAAAAAATGGGCTAGGGAATTAAACAGAAACTTCTCAACAGAGGAAGTCTAGAAAGCCAGCAATTATATGAGAAAATGTTCTACAACACCAGCAATCAGAGAAATGCAAATCAAAACTGAACTGATCCACCTCACACCTGTCAGAGTGGCAAAAATGAAGAATACGGATACTAACAGATGCTGGAGAGATCATGGGGAGAAAGGAACACTAGCACACTGCTGGTGGGACTGAAAACTTGTACAGCCACTCTGGAAAGCTGTGTGGAGACTCCTCAAAAAAACTAGGGATGGAACCACTTTATGACCGAGCTATCTCACTCTTGGGTATTTTCCAAAATGAGCTAGATTTGGCATTCTACAGAGACACAGCTATATCAATGTTTATAACAGCTCAATTTATAATAGATAAACTATGGAACTAAGCCAGATGCCCTTTACTGGATGAATGGAATAAAAAATTGTGGTAAAAATACATAATGGAGTTCTTCTCTGACGTTAGAACGATATCATGGCATTTGCAGCCAAATGGATGGAAATAGAAAAATAATATATACTAAGTGAAATATCTCAAACACAGAGACTTAAAGGCCAAAAGTTTTCTCTTATATGTGGAAGCTAGCATAAAACTTAAGGCAGGATGATAGTTAGCTGAGTCTAATAAACTCACCATAGTTTAAATTTCACATAAGCTGGGGAATCATACCTATGAAGCTGGGGGGAGAAGGGAGGGAGGCAGGAGCTGGAGTTCCTATTGTCCTTGGTTCCTCTCTTTCTGCTTCCTGGCGGCCACCACCTGAGACACTTTTCTCTACAAGTTTCTTCTGCAAGGTGTTTTGCCTCATCTCAGGTCTAAAGCAATGCAGTTGGCCAAACAAGGACTGAACTTCTGAAATTGAGAGTCCAAAATAAACTTTTCCTGATCAAAGTTGTTCTTGTCAGGTGTTTTTATTACAAGTGATAGAAAACTGAATCACAGATATAGCAAAATTTAATATCCAATGAAAATATAGTGAAGATTAGAAATTATACTTTCTTTTGTGCAGAAGACAACTGCCATGCTAAAGTTTTGCTAGAAATAATATTTCTTTTATGATAAAGCCCACATTAGAAGCAATGATTCTTTCTACAAATATTCTTCAGATATTTCTTTAGTATACAGTATATAATTTTGACAAAGTATCTCATTTTGTGTGTTTTATGTGTGGTATTGATGTTCTTAAATGAGTAAGTGTTTAGTTATTCAAATTTTCATTGTTAAATACTATAAATATTTTTCTGCTAAGGTATTTAATAATATTTGACTTGAGCTATGCATTCTAGTTTTAGTTTAATAACCATACTTGAAATTTACTGGTTAAAGCATATTTACTAAAGTTGTAACCCTAAAACAATTTGTGTATTGTATAATTCAGCTTTATGCTAAAGAAAATCCAATTGTAAAACTGTTTATTTACATCCTAAAATATATAAAATAATTTTGTAACACAACCGAAAACCCTAGTAGATAATGAGGAACATAAAAGTGATTATAGATGACCTGAATATAACATGAGTTCATTATGAAAAACTATAATTTTGAGTTAAAGAATAAAGTCATCAGGCAAAAAAAGTCGGAGGTCTATTTTGCGTTTTGCGGATTCATTTTTTAATTTAATAATATACATGCAATTTGGTCTTGCATTGCCTGAGTGGGAATCTCTGGAAATGTAAGATAGCCTAGGAGGCAGTGGTTATTTGGTTATTGCATAATCAAACCAGAAATAAATATGGAACATGTTTTTGGAGTTCAACTGACCTCAAAGTTTTTTTGGAAAATATTTTACTGTTTCAAAAGCTCTGGCTATATTTTGTCACACAGTGAGAGGTCTTATGAATTTTTAAACGAAGCAAATATTTTTAAAGAAGTTCTGCTTTCAAAGAGCACTTTTGTTCTGTGGCTCAGATTTCCCTGGATGAGAGGAACGCATCAATTGAAGTATGAAAATTATCACTTCAAACTATTATCATGATTTGATGCTCCTCATAGCAGACAGCTATTGGTTTCATTGATTCTATTGAGAGAGACTACACTATTGCAAAAGTTTTGCTTCACTTAATAGAAAGTTAATACAACCTGGTACACATAAACTTCTGGATCGTGCACCTCAATAAATAAGTCACCTGGACTCAATTCCATGATCCCTTTGAGTCTTTATGTCATAGTTGGAAGAAATTTAAGTCTTGAAGAAAAAAAAAAAAGAAAAAGAAAGAAATTTAAATCTTGAATGTTCCTACATAGTCAGATAATTCAAAAGTTGGAATGCAAATAATAAGTCTTAAGATTATTACTTTTATCATTTTACACGTGTAAAATAAAGGAAGCATTGAGACATAAGGTCGTGTTGTTATAATATACTTCAGGTTGGTGGCTGAGCCAGATCTTGAATCTTCACATTTTTGATTGCCATTCAGAGTTTTTATTCTTTCCCTCGTCATTTGACTCATGAAAAAGCCCCTTGTGATCTACTTTCTCAAATAAATCCTGATGAATCACATAATAAATGTAATTGGGCTGGGGCTGTAGCTCAGTGCACTTGCCAAGCATTTCTAAGGTTCTGAATTCAGTTCCCAGCATCATCCACACACATACACAAACACTCACAAAAAAAAAATAAAATTTTCTTTGTACCAGGGATTTCACCCAAGGTAACCAATAAGCCATATCCCCAGCCATTTTTACGTGTTGTAGTGAGGCATGGCCTCACTAAGCTGCTATGGCTGGGTTTGAATTTGTGTTCCTCTTACCTCAGCCTCCCAAGATTATCATTTACTTTTTATACAAACAGAATTTCTGCCTTAAATTTCAACTCTTCAAATTATTGTTCATTCTTAAAATTATACAAATACAATTTCTAATTTATTAATATTTTGATTAGAATCATCTAAATGTTCTCAACAGTACGAATGAATAAAAGTTAGGCAAATTGATCTTTTGGAGAAAATATTCTTTTCAATTATTCTGATTTCAGAGGAATTCTATAAGCATTTCAAAGCTGAAGTCTTTGAAAAATTAATGCAGCTTTTAATTATTACATATAATCCCAATTTACATAGTTTTATTCTTTCCCAAGGATACAAAATCTTTTTCAAATACGAATGTAACAGAAATGAGACAATTCTTTCTTTTAATAGACTTCTTTCACTTAGATTAATCATAATCTAAAATTACTTTTAACAAGCTCTCCTGATAAGGATAACACCCAACTGCAGTATAGAAAGTGGCTCTAAGGAAGTACAGAATGATTGAAATTGTTTTAGAGACTGCAAATCAAGTAGTTCAACTTTCATTGTCAAGTATGATTTTTTTATTGTAAATCAAAGTAATTTCTGGGTAACTTTAATTGGTAGAATATATTCATTATCAAAAGTTTCCTTTCCAAGTGCATTATATAACATGATTGAAAAATGACTAATAGGTAATGTGCAAATTTTTAATTAGGTCGCTTCTGCCATCCCTATGACTCTATAGAAGGAGACTTAAGTAAAAGGATTTTAATGAAGAAAACAATGTTTTTCTTAGAAGCCCATGATTTATTCCTCCTCCACTGTCTTTCTATGGCTCCTTTTCACCCCTGTAGTTAATTAGAGGTACTTCAAATTTAATTGCCTTTTCAGAAATTCTGCAGCTCATCACTCTGCCTGATGCCAGTCCTGAATGCTAAACTCTTTGTATTTATGATCATTAGTGACCTCAGCACCATTTGGTGTAGTTCTCTTTCCTTGAATGGTTTGGTGTCAGCATCATTTGACCCCTTTAGGGGGCTTTCACCCAGCTCACAACCAGTGGGTGAGCCAGGATCCCGCACCCCTAATTAGCCCTGCTCTGTGTCTGTGGCTCTCCTCTGCAAGCCCACAGAGCTCATTATGAGATGAAGGGATGCTCCTTGTGGATGGAGTCAGGTTACAATTCCTCTCTCTATAGATATCAAGGTCATTATTCTGGGACAAGGAAGTCCAGGCTGTCTCCTTGTCCTTATTAATGTTATATCATCAATTCAGATCTATTTTACATAGTGATGTGTGGACTTCTAGTCTGTGATAAGAAGTTCACAGGTACTAGAGAGTTGAAACTGCAATAAAATTCTGCTATTTGTTGAGTGTAACAAAGAAAGGGAAGATTTAAGATAACTGAACACTTGTGGGTGGAAAAGGTGGCTGAAAGATTTGGTAGGGGCATCATGAAGTTGCAGGTCAGGTCCTTACCATCTCTAAGGTACATCTTTGTGCAGTCACTCAGAGATGGAAGGATTCTGACTTGAATTTTGTAGAAAACCACTGAGGTCATGCATACTTGAATTAATGTGGATGCTGCTCCAAATGAATAAATAGTTGTTGCTTCCTGAATAGTTCTTGCAGGGGGTCCGAGAGAGAGTTGACATATGTGAGAGAACCAATAACCTATGTATTTTCTTTCTTTCTTTTTTTTTTTTTTTTGGTCTGCCTTTCCAGTGTTCAAGTACTTTAAGACAAAAATAAAGAAAAAAACAGAGTTTCAGATTATATAAATTTTTTCCATATACTATGAATATATTAGAAGCACAGAAAATGATTTTAAAAATGTAAAAGATCTAACACTTAAAATGTGAGGAACATTACAGACCCTCAGAAGATATATTTGAATGGATTCTTTAATCTATTGGATCCTTCCGATATTAGATGTTATTAAAATTTTATCTGAACTGATCTTATTCTGTGAAATACTTTGAGCTTGCAATGTTGACATGCATAATTGTTAACACATTGTTCACTCTATGTTTGTGCAATTCATGTTACATGATTTTCCTCTGCACGTACCCGTTACACGTGTGTTGGGGGCAGGCAGATGCGAATGGTGGGAGCAAATTGGGCCCATGGTGCTCACTCTCACATAATTTCTTTCCTATGAATCAATTTACCTGTAGTCCTGCATGGTTTCTGTGAGCCCATTATGTCACATTACTCAGCAACCTACCTGTTACCTGTAAGAGAAATGCAAGCTCAAAATAATGTCCATAAGAGGAACCCAGGGTGCACTGAAGGGGCAGACTTTTGTGACCCTTTTCATAGACCAGATCTCAAAACGCAGGGAAATAAAGATAATACCTGATAATCATAAAATCTGTAAAAATGTGTCATTAAGAATTCTTGACTGGGGGGCTGGAGCGGTGACTCAGCGATTACTATGCTTGCCTGGCATGTGCGAATACACGGGTTCAAAGCCCAGCACCATGTACACAGTTAAGTGTCAGAGCAATGAAAGCCATGTGAAAAACTCAATAAAAATTGATTCTCTCTCTCTCTCTCTCTCTCTCTCACTGTCCTTCTCTCTTTAAATTAAAGAAATAAAATCCTTGAATGATGTCTTTCTGCCATCAGTCAAAATTCAAGAGGTGGACCTGGGTGCGACTCTCTGGAAACTTCTCTGGGGTTCCCAGTAAAACTTGAGTTTAGGGACGCACATTGTCCCTCTCTTCTCTCAGTGGATGCCCTCTCTCCCTGGAGAGTGTCCTCTTTCTCTCTTCCTATCCCTTCAGTACACTCCTGCCTAAGACACCTGTCAGAAACCTTTCTGACTTGATCTCAATAATCAGGGTTTGAAAGTGGGCTTCCTGCAAGGCCCCAGCCCCGTGACATGTGGATGTGAACAATATGCTAGTGCATGGGTTTTAAGTAACGATTAGTATGTTACGGGCTGCCAGGCAGGAGCAGACACCAAGAGAAAACAGAATGGGTGTGTGAGCAAAGACAGAAACTGAGAATGAGTCTAAGAAATGGGAATCCAGAAAACCCACCATAGCATGAATGCAGAATGCTCCTGCTGGGCTCAGAAGAAGCTTGGACATGGCCAAGGCAAAACAAGCCAAGAGAAACTGCTATGATTGGATGAAAGGTGCACTCCAAAGGCTCAATATGCGAGACAATGCAAAAAAGCAGAGAGTTGAAGATATGGGGAGTAACTGGCAACTCTAGGCAGGCAGGGGTGGCTGGAGGAAGTGGTCACTGGGGACCTGCATTTGGGGTATATGTTTTGTATCTGGAGTGGACTCTCTCTGCTTTCCCAATGTGATGCCTTGAACTGTTTCCTTCTGCCCCAGGAAGGGAGCGGGCCTTCTCTGGACGAGCACCTCTGAAGCCAGGAGCTCCCAAATAAACTTTTCCTCCTAAAATTGTTCTTGTTGGGGCTTTTATTCACAGAACCAGAAAAGCTGATTAAGACAAACTTTCTGAACTGAAGGATTTATTTCCACTTCTACTTATGTCCACATTTTTAAAACACTCAAATGTGGCCCACTTTTTACATGTGTTTGGTGCCATCACGATTTTTCTTTACTCAATTAATTTAGGCAAATATTAATATTTACTTGAGAATAAAATAAAAGTCATATGTTTAGTAAAATATTTAAAGTAAATATTCAAGTTCACTATTATTTTTCTATGTGTTTTGTTTCATTTGTTCATTTTGGCAACGAGCTAATTAATTTATTTAGAGCTTACTAACATCACACTAATAAATGGCAGAATTGAGATTAAACCTCAGGCCTCACTGACTTCGGTTTCATATGCTGTCTTTTTGTTGCTGTTTGTTATTTGTTTGCTTTTGTATTTTGATACAGGGGATTGAACCAAGGTGTGCTTTATCACTGAGCCACATCCCCAGCACTTTTAAATTTTATTTCGAAACAATGGCTTATTAAGTTGCTAAAGATCATAAGTTGTCCAGGGTGGCCTCAAACTAGCAATTCCCCTGCCCAAGCCTTCCAAATTGCTGGGAATACAGAGGTGCACTACCAAGCCCAGCATCGTGTATTACCTCTTGCAGTTTATAAAAATAATTCAACAATAAAGTTGCAATTAAAATAAAACATAACAAGTGCTATATGCAAACTTTGGGTATTTATTCATATTTTCTCTAACCTAACTTCCTAATCTCTTAGGATAACACTGTAGTAAAACTTCTGATCTTATACAATTGTTTTCAGAAGTAAAGGAGTTAATGTGCAAAAATAAACTTATATATTACTTAGAATGTAATAAATACCCTGTATGTGCGGATACGATTAGCCTATGTAAGAGAAAAAATGTCACTATTGCACGTTTGGTAACTGAAGTGTAATTTTGGTGAATATTACACCCAAAAGAAGCTGTGAGTGGGAAAAGACTTGGGGACTGCTGCTTTAGTGAAAACTGAAGTCCATGTAATAGAGACAGCATACATACAGCCTAGAGCACACTAAACAGGGGCCAGTAGCCCAGAGACTCTAGCTATAGGGAACTCTGCATCACACACGCTGCACCCAGGGCAGAGCCCTAAGATGGGCAAAGCCAGTACCACTAGGTCCCAGGTCTGCATTTTATTGGTCACATGGCCCTGAACAGTTGTTGAATCAATCTGTGCCCCTACCTGTAAGGAAGTCATCACTCTTATCTTGTCAATAAGAACAAACTGAAAAAGTGAAAATCAATACAACTTATTGAACCCATCAGAGAAGCGAATTTGTAGGATTTACTCCAGGCTCAATTCTAGAGAAGCAGATGAATCTGGAGACACAGATGACAACTCCTTATCTGAAGTAGAAGCCACTTGTGACATCAGCTGGTGGAGGCTTCTTCTAAGATCCTAGAACAACTGCCTGTCCCCACACTTTACCCCTGAACCTGCAGGGCTTCTGTGCAGTACCCTGGGTCACACCCCAAGGCACAGGCTGCTTGACGAAGAGAGCTTGGGGGACATTCAGAGAAGAAAAGAGGCATCTGAAACCTTCTGCACTTACAATTGCAGCAAACATTAGACACCACTTAGTTTTTACCCGTATTTGCATAAAACCTCACATTAAAGACTTTTTACTTCAGTTCCTGTATCTCACACAGTATTTTGACTATAAACTAAAAATTACAAAACGTAATAAAAGGCCAGCAATTGGAATCTGAAGACACACAGCCTGCATCAGAACAAGACTCAGAAATGACAAGGACTTTGCAATTATCAGGAAGGAATTTAAAAGCAGCTTTTAATAGAAATTATGATGGAAAAAGTAAGCAATATGCAAGAACAGTGGAGGGAAGAGGGCTGGAGATCTGAAATGCTCTGGAAGCTGTCTGTCCTGCTGTATAGTGGCATTGTTATTTAAGAGAGGTTTAGAGCAAGTACAAATGTGTCTTGCAAACTTTAGGTCAAGCACTAAAAAAATAAAAATATTTATAGCCTTTAAAACAATTCATGGCAAGTGATAAATATTATGTAAGATTTATAATTTTGCTAAAATTTGAAGAGACAGAACAATTATAGTGCTTAATATATAGACTCATTTTATAGATTCAAATTTTTATATATAAAACATTATACATAAAGCAAATACATGACTTATAATCAGTGTTGGATAAATGTCAGCTTTAATCAATAGTGCGGGTATCATTACCCCTACAAAAATGTATATTAATTTATAATATCAAGATGGAACAAGATACAAAATTGAAAACATACGTTAAATATATGTATTGTTGTCCTATTTCTTTTCTATTTTTTTAAGATAGAGGGACAAAGAGAGAGAGAAAGAGAAAGGGAGTAACAATTTTTATCCAGTTTTTCATGTGGATTTCATTTCTCTGAGACTCCGTTGCGTACCTGGTGCTGGGGTTTGAGCTTGCGTCCTCGCTCACGCCAGGCGAGCACCATCTCCACTGAGCCACCGCTCCAGCCCTATGTATTGTTTATTGTGCTTGTTGCTGTAGCAGTTGTGTCTCTCAAAACGAAAAGAACTCATCTGTAATAATTTATTATGTATACTTGCCTAAATTGATGAAGCAATTTTGAAAAATTGTATTATAAGTTCACGAAACGTTGTAATTCCGCTTTATGATTTTAAGATAAGCATGCAAGAGGGAATCTTAACGCACATTTTGGTGACATTGTTTCCTGGGGGTTATGCAATCACTAAGCAGAGTCATACGCAGAATGCTTGCTATGTGAAGCAAGAGTTAGTGTTTGTTTCCTCTTTCAGGTTCTGGTGCTGTGCTCAGGTGAGGGGTTTAAAGCATTGATTGTAATTTCTTACAGTCAACTTTCCATCAATCTAATACACCCATAATTAGTAATCTACATATAATAAAAGTAGAGATTTCCATGGAATTTAAAAGTGAGCCTGGAAATAATGAAAGCGTGTTGTAATAAACACATAAACTGCCTGTGTGTTTGCTTATGTTGTTTGTACCCGTACATCTTGAAGAAATGGGAAACTGTAGGATGTGGCAATGTGTTAGTCCTCCTTCGTCCTTCCCTGATGCTGACATACCCACAATTTGGAAATGTTGAGAAAATGTCTGTATTTCACATTTACCGCAAAACATGTGGTATTATTTTGATGTTGGAAGGTAGCATGATACAAAGAATCCTGCTTGGAAAAAAAAGTTAGTGCTCTCTTTCTGCTAAATGGTGAGCAGGATCTCTAGGGAAGATGTTGTGCGCCTTTGTTGGTTTTCATCTCTAGAGAACACCTACGTACACAGCAAGTGCTGGTCAGTGCAGTTCTCCTCTTAGTACACAGCAGGTTCTGGTCAGTGCAGGTCTCCCCTCAGAACACAGCAGGTGCTGGTCAGTCCAGTTCTTCCCTGCGTACACAGCAGGCGCTGGTCAGTGCAGGTCTCCCTGAGTATACAGCAGGCGCTGGTCAGCGCAGGTCTCCCCTGAGTACACAGCAGGCGAGGTCAGTGCAGGTCTCCCTGAGTACACAGCAGGCGCTGGTCAGTGCAGGCCTCCCCTGAGTACACAGCAGGCGAGGTCAGCGCAGGGCGCAAAGGGAACTTTGCCTTCCTTTGTCCTCCTCCTTTCCTGCACTCTTACCTGCCCAGCTCCCTGCCTTCTTGACAGCTCCTGCTCTTCCCACCATCTCCACGTGTTTTGTGTGCCGTCCCACATGTTCAACTGCCCATGTTGTTCAAGTTTCCAATTTGCTTTTTATTTAAGTGCAAGCCAAAATTTCCACTATCAAATGAATATTTGTTACATCCAAGGTTTTGTCCGCGGGCTTCCTGGAAAATTTGGAAAGTGTATGGACCCTTGTCTCAATGCTGAATATAAAACAGAGAGACCGGAGCAAAACACCTCCCTTCTAGGGACTTGCTCCAGAGCAGCTGAAATCCTCAAATTCCCTCTGTCCCGTTCTTCAACGTGATTATAGAGAAACATGTTGTGCAAGTGTCTCCTCACGCCCTGTGCCTTTTCAAAGAAAGTAACGAAACAGCATTGAAAGTTTCTAGGGCAGCCTGCTCGAAGGCACCCAGCAGGACAATTCCTGCGCGGTGCCTTTCGCGTTCTGCTTGCGCTGTGCGGTTTACTCCCTGAGGCAGGGTCTGAGAACAAAGCGAGCGCTCAAGAAATTTCCGCCCTGCGAGAACGTCCAGTGTGTGTCTGCTTGTGGGTCAAGGTAACCTCCGCGCGCTTTGTTGTAAATGGAGACATTTTCTTCCTCATTAAGAAGTGCGGCTTCAGAGCTGATCTAGGTCCGTGAGCGAGCTGTGCACCTGTCTCTGTGTGCACGTTCGCTCCATCACCCTCTGGATGCCCGGCAGAAAGGTGACGGGATCCTCTAGGAGAAGGTGAACTACTGGATGTGCTTCTGCTTGGATCCTGAGAATAGTATAAGCTATAACCATCCACTCCTTTCCCTTCCCCATACGCTAAGTCTCCATTCTCTCAGTGCAAGTTGGCAAATCACATTCCTGCTGCTCCCTGCTCCTAACTTCCTTCTCATTTCGGAATCTGCACGCACCAGGGGACGAGCAGTGTCCTCTCTTCATGAAACACAGGGGCAGGGATCCTTCATTAAGATACTGAAACAAGAGTCCTTCTCACCCACTTAAGCCAGGGGAAGGGAGGCTCTTCCTACACACACAGGTATAGAGAAACACTCTCAATGGACAAACGGGATCATTCTGCTTTAACAACCACAACTTACCTTATTTCTTACCATAGTTAAATGAAAATTAAATGCAAGCAACTTTTCTTGTTTATACGCTTTCAGGGTCAATTCTAATAGTGAT
>PVKS010039488.1:0-17237 GCA_004027875.1 Aplodontia rufa | reverse complement strand
AAATGTGTATAGTTTCTGGATACTAGATTTACCTCCAGGAGTGCCCCCCCCCCAATTACTCACCTGTATCCCTCCCTCCCCTTACCCACTATATCTCTAAAAAAAAGTATTAGGCTGTATAACATTACACCTTATCTGGATTTAACACATGATAATAGACCACCTTTCTCAATGGCCAGGGTCTAGTCCCAACCTCCACAGATGAGTGGAGACAATCGACCCTTGTTTTATTCTTTATAGGAGAAGGAGGTAGAGGACCAAGGGAGACTCCAAGATCAAGTAACGTATGCATGGCCTTAGGAAATGCTAAGGTAATTGATAAGACCAGAGCACCCCACTCAGCAACAATCAGTGTGACCCGAGATCTGGTCACATGTTAACTGGGCCAGGGAGCATCACTGCTATGCGCTGCAGAGGACAGATGACCCCTGAAGTCAAAGGTCATCATGGGGGCCTCCAGGCAGGGGCTTATGCTGAACATGCATGGTGGCTAGTGCTTGGTAGGATTTTCATCTTAGCATCTCAAGAAGAATAATCCAGAAAAAAAAATAACTATCACAGAGCATGGAGGAAATCAAAGTTTCCTAGGGAGTTTTGGAGCATATGGTACAAAACAATTTCTTTTTAGTTATAAATCCTTAGGTAAATCAACATGCAGCATGAACAGATAAGTCTTTTTTTAAAAAACATATATATTTTTTTAAAGAGAAGGATAGTGAGAGAGCAAGCGAGAGAGAGAGAGAGAATCAATTTTTATTGAGTTTTTCCACATGGCTTTTGTTACTCTGACACTTAGCGACAGTTGTGTACGTGGGTTCTGGGGTTTGAACCTGTGTACTTGCTCATGCCAGGCAAGCGCCATAACCACTGCACCACTGCCCCAGCCCATGAACAGATAAGTCTTGAGGTTGATATTGAACAAATTTTTATAGTGAAAGTAAGAGAAATGGTAAGAAAAATGAACTACAGTCACACATTTAGAAGAGAGTGGGCATGAGGATCCATTGCAAAGAAATGCGGAGAACGAATCTCAGTTTCTCAGTAGGAAAAGGAAGTAGCTTTCACAGTGTTATAAGAATGGGTGTATTTTTGTTGGTCACATGGAAAGCACAAGATGGAAACCCAGTCATGGCGAGGTGTATATATATATATATGTGTATATATATATATATATATATATAAAATCTTTCTGAGAAAGAGAATCTAAGGATGTCTGGGGCTCCAAAGGGGTCAAGGGGTGTGTAACAGCAAATGAAACTAGTCGCAGTACTTACAGATGCATGCATGTGCGTATGTGCGTAGCAGGTACGGAGCACAGGAGATGAACCAAAATCAACTGCTTCCACTTTCCCATCTAAGCCCATACATAATTCTGGGCCAACTTTTAAAAAGAAGTTTTACTGAACTTCCTCTTCTTTAGTTCTCCATAAATGGTGAGTCACTGGGTGCTTAAAGCTAAAGGAGGAAAATCCCTGACAACCAATAGAATGCGGAGTGGTATAAGTGGGGGTGAAACAGTAGAACATTCCTGTGACCAGAACTTGTGTGTCTTACTCACCGCTGCTGTCTTTCGGCGACCACTGCCTGGTGAGTTGCGGTCATTACCTTGGACTAATGACTGCTACACAACGGGGAAGGATTCTTTAGGTAATATTTAGTTCAGAGGTTCTTTTTTCTTCCAAAGTTCGGGTGGTCTACGAGAGCCCTTCCAGGGCTGTGGGCAGAGGGAAGAAGGTGCTTTGTAGCAGGCAAGTGGCAGCAATTCCACGCTGCAGAGTGGGCCCTGGAGATAAGCCAGACTTTCTGTGGTCTCGCATTTGCATTCATCTGTGCATTCACAAGTAGGAGTAGAAATAGCTACAGTTATATAAAGATGACTGATGAAGACTCTGAACTTTAATGTGTGATGTTGTGAAATCATAGAAGGCACTAGCAATTCTCCAGATCTGTCTATAAAGAAGGTCACATACACACCATTACAGAGCCCAGGAGGATTACCGCCTTGTTTTGAGCAAGGCCTATGAGAGGAATATAAACAGCTGGGGATGTGGCTCAGGGACAGAGTGCTTGCCGAGCATGTACCGGGTCCTGGATTGCATCCCCAGGATCCTCCCCCCCCCCCCCGTCAAGGAAGATAAGAACAGGATCATCACAGACACATGTGTCTTACAGGTATCTGGCTGTCTTTTCAGTACCTGGATGAGGAAAGATTGGTGGAAATATCACAAATCATTCTATCCTTATATCCGCATGCTAACTTTAACAGTGAATCTTTCTGTATAATATTAATAAACCATATACCTATGTTCCATAGTTTATTAACACTATGATTGCACATAAAGATCCATTGTACATGTGTGTGTGTGCAATTTCCTTTAAAAGTCCAGTGAAAAACAATCCCATTTGGATTTGCTACAGAAAAATATCTGAATTAGCTTGTTCTAACTGATACCACACCGGCAGACACAGTAAGCAGCAGTCTTCAATAAATGGAGCCCAAACAAGGTGAATTCCTCTTTGGGTGTGTCAGAGAAGCACCCACAAGTTAATGCTTGTTCTCTAGATCCGTGGAATGTTTGAGAACCACCGGGACAGACACTAAGCCCAATGCCTTTTATTTTATAGACGAGGATGTTGAAGCCACAGGACTTCTCAAGGAACAAGAGCTCACTTGGAGACTAGGAAAAAGGAGAGGGACAATCAATGTCCGTTTCTAGTAGAAGATATTCTGCAATGTAAATATTTTTAATACTCTCCCAAAGGAACTGCATTTCCCAGTTTGAGGAACACATTCTGGATTGTAAATATTCCTGAAACAGAAGCCAACGGAGACTCTCCTCCTGGCCCTCTCATTCCTTCCTCTCACATGGGCTACCAGAGAGGAGAGTGCTCCTCTTGGGTCCTTAGCACTGCAAGGAAACTGGTCATTTGAGAACACTGGCAGTGAAGGTACTGGGGGACAGTACAATCGTGGGAAGTGTCTTGCTGTCTAGACGGACACATCTGTGGCTGACCACTTGATCAGCTCTTAGGAGGAGTCGAGGGTCCTGCTTTCTTCCTGTCTTTCCAGTCGGAGGCAAATCCTACTAGACCACATGTGGTCTCATCATGAAACAGAGGGAAGTCTGCTTTATTTATTATCAGGAAACACAAACTGCTTTGTGTTTTGAGAAAACGTGAGCATTTCCGAAAGACACTTTTCAGAAGATTCTCGGGCCTAGGGGAGTGGAAAACAAGGGCTGGAAATCCCTTCCTGGGGAACGAGTTCATGAGAAGCAGCTCAGCCTTTTGGTTTAAGCACAGAAGGGAAGTCTTGGGAATCCCTAAGACATCAAACGTCCTCCACGAAGAGCATGCAACACAGGGGGAAATGACAAAGGGGTGTGTGTGGGAGCTCAGGCGCGACCCTGCTGCAATCAGCCAGGGCGCTGAGAGCAGGCCTGAGAGCTGAGATGCTGGAGGACCGTGCCCTTCCACTTCCTGCTCCTCTCCTTCCAACGCTATTCCTTAAAGGAGACATCGAATCCGAATGAGTGTGCTGCAGTGTGCGTGTGTGTATGTGTGTGTGTGGGTAGACAAAGTAGCGAACAAGGAGGGAAAAGGCAGGAGATGGGCAGTGGTATCGCCCCAGGGCACAGCGGGACACCAGCATGCAGGAGGATGCATGCTAACCCCACAGTGCTTAGAGGATCCTTGAACACACAAGCCTTTCCTGCCACCGTGCATTGGGACTTGTTCCCTCTTTCTGGAATATTCTCCCCCCTGGAGCCGCCTTTCTTGATTATTCCAACCCTGTTTTCTGCTCTCCCAGTCTTCTCTTTCAGAGAACCCTATTCATTTGTTTCATAGCAGAGTCACAACATGACTTTTTAAAAATTTAATTCTTTAATAAATATTTATTGAGCAATTACTTTGTTTCAGGCACTGGGAATGACAATGAACTAAACAGCCAAGAGGCTCCTGCCCTGGGAGCTCCCATTCCAGGGGAGGCTGGATCAGGCCACACTTGGTTAAGCCTGGCCCGAAACCAGGCGCTGTGCTGGCGTCCAATCCACTTACTCCACACCGTGTCGACAGGTTGAGTGACATGGGGACAGTCAACTGTCCCCATGCAGATGGTGAAAGAACAGGAAGGGAAGGCTTGGACACTTGCCCTGGGTCACATGGCTCATCCATCACCTCTTAGGGTCATTCATTTATGATCTCTCTTTCCCAGGAGACTGAAAGTTGCATGAAGTCAGGGAACCTCAGTGTCTTGTTCCCTGTTGTGTCCTCATCTGGTACATAGGAGGTGCTCATAAATATTTACAGAATGAATGAACGAGAAGTAGTGTTTACAAATGCTCATTAGTGGGAAACAATCAACAATGTAGCATATTCTTTACTCCTCTGAGAAGTCAAATAATATTTATGCAATCATTTAATTCTGGAAAATTCACAACCATAAACATATGTGTGTGTATATGTGTGGGTGTGTGGGTGTGTGGGGTGGACATTTATATTTGCTATGGAGCATAATATAGAAGAATCAAGAGACTTGGGTGTGGGCAATGAGGGGGTAACTGGTTTAGTTATGCATATCACGTTGTTACTTTATATGCATTTATGATCATAAAACAACTCAACTTCTTAATGAAAAATGAAAAATAAATAAATAAAAAGAAAAAATCTGTTTTTATGGTTATATAGAACTTTATGCCCATTCCTTAATATATAACCTATAATTTGGGGAGATTGTTTTAAGTAATGAACTCACATTACTAAAATAACTTTATGAGACAGGCAAAGTACTTGTTCTCAAATGATTTTCTGAGCTGTTGATTCAAAATAAAACTATGATTTTTGCATTATTTTAAAAAAATACCCATCAACAGAAGTCTGGGCTGTTTCCTTAGAGAGGCTGTGCGTTTAAAAAAATGCTCTTTCCATGCCCGTGGTTGTTACCGTGGAACCAGGCCTCATTCTCCCTCTGACTTGACCCTGGTCTTCCATCCTGTTGTTAGCTACACTTGGCTGTCATATCTTCTCTACTGAGAGTGAAGTTGAAATTCCTCTCTGATTACTGCCTCCTTTCTGCCCTATTTACCGATGCTGCTGTGTTTTGTCTCCAGGAAACTAACCCCGATTCCTGAAGCGAAAACCACCTGCCCTCCACTTGGCGTTCTGCTGAGTGACTCAGGGGCTGGCTCTGACGTCTGGCTTAAGAACTCCAAGGCAGAAGTTTGGAAGAGGCTTTATTTTGGTATCTAAGCAAGAAGGAAATACCTGGTCAACTTCTCAGCATTCAAGAGGAAACCAGGGAGGAATGATGACCATAAAAGATGCTCTCCTGGGTGAAGGGGAGATTTAGAAGCAGATCTCCTGGCCTACTTTGCCCTGCTGTGCAGTCGATCACGCTGTCTCAGCCCTGTGACAGTAGTTCTCCATTGTCCTCGGACAAGTCCTTGGGTGCTGCCGTGGAACAACTGAGGAGTGTCAGGATTCCAAAACTGTTGAGCAGAATTAGGAAGAGGAAAAAGAAAAAAAAAAACCAACCACAAACCACACCCTCCTCCCCACAAAACAACAATAACAAAACCTGGGAATAAAACCAACCAAACCAGAAGGAAAAGGAAAAATCTCTATCACTGATATATTTATTGAAAGATTTCTTAGCCAGTGGACAAATGATGTTAATAAAAATAAAAATGCTAGGAGAAACACTGCTATTGTCAGGCACTGGGCTAAACATTTGGGCTATCACCTCATTTTTTCCTACAGTAGCTCTGTCATAAGGACTACCATGGCACACATCAGTAGGCTCCCATAGCCTCCCCATGATGAAGGGAAGACTCAACCCCAGGTCTGAGGGCCTGCAAGCATTGACTGTGACCCTGATTTGAGGGAGGAAATAGGAAAAGTGGGTTCTCTTTCCCAGCACCTTTCTCCTTGCCTCCCTGACCTGGCATTCCTGCAGAGCTTAATGACATTGGGTTGGAGCAGAAAGTCTTCTGGGGTTGTTAGGCTGTTTCCCTTGCACATTTTGTCTTTTGCTGTCCCTTCTCCCAGTATTCTAGAGAGTACTGGGCTACTATGACACAGCAGTCCAGGAGGAAGGGACTTAGCCCTCATGGATAATTTGCAGTAAAGGGTTTGTTATGCTACTTTATAGAGAGATCACCAAGAAGCAGAGAAGGGATTAATGTGCACAATATCACACAGGTTCCAAATGCTAGGACCCATCTTGGAACCCAACATTTTCTCAGCCAAAAGCTCTGCTCTTTCCAGAAGAGTTGTTGTGTGGGGTCAGATGCCCAAGCTGCCAATATATCTGTGGCATCTCATTGATTGATACTACTTATTCCCTCCCAGATTGTCTGTGGAAGAGCTGTTTGTCGTGTTGTTGATTGGCCTCTAGGTTCCCTTATTTTGGGAGCATGCACGGACAGGGTGGGGAAGCAGGAGTTAGCAGGCAAAGAAGGCAATTCTCCTTTTTAGATGCTTACTGGTCATTTGTGGAAACTCCGGCTTATTACATTGCATGGTCCTGGGAGAGGAGCAAGTGGCTGTACCATAGCATCTAGGATGAAGGAAACTGGAAGCCTAAGAAAGTGCTAGATACTTCTCCTCATCATGCACTTAGGTACTAGCCTGGAAGGAGGATTTCTCAGGGGGTGGAGGGTTGAAGTGGACCCCTAGGAGTCCTGTTGAGCCCGGAGGCTGAAGCACTGCCTCCAGGGGACTGTTTGTTGGGGCAGCAGGTAAACCAGAGGTGGCCCGGCCACAGGGGAACAGAACAGAGGCCCTTCCAAATGCCGGAGACTGCAGGGAACTTTGCATGACTAGCGAGGTGGGAGTAAAACCCCAAATAATGACAGTGATGGATTTTTCAGTCTCAGAGAAAAGTGAACTTGGAGCAGATTAGGAAATAAATCTGACCTTATTGTACTCTAGCTCTGTGGACTATATTTCTTATTCACTGCAACTCCACTCCTTTGGCTAAGGAAAATTTAGCATTGTTGAGTTGACAGCTATTCCTAGAAGAAGTTGTACAACTTAGTGTCCATAGTCAAAGCCCCCACAAGGAACATACACAGCTCACCTGCATGCCGCTCCAGCCCCATACTCTCTATATTCTTATAAAATACCAGAGTAGACAGATTTTGCAACTCATTCTCTCATTCCTGCTTTAAGAACTGGGGATGGTATCTGCTGGTACGTTGGAGGAAGTCACTTATACATTTTTTCCAAGGAAAGGGTGTGATGATGCTGAAATGGTAGTCTATTTCCTACCGAAGGTCAAATGGCATGGGGGGCAACTCTTCCCTGTTTCATATTTTTTTCTGTGTGTAGGGGGGGTCCCTCTGCCTCATTTAGCAGGCTACTGTGATACATGTTTTCTTCCCTTAGTGTAATACAGGAAAACCCAGAAAATACAGTAGTGTGTGTCAAAAAACTTTGAAATTTTTTTTTTAAAGAGAGAGAGAGAAAAGAAAGAAAGAATCAAATTTATTTAGCTTTTCATGTGACCATTGTTACTCTGACACTGTTGTGTATGTAGTGCTGGGGTTTGAACCCTTGTGCACACCAGGCTCAGCATTGTAACTGCTGAGCCATTGCTCTAGCTCCTTTGCTGGGTTTTAAACGGGGAATAAACACTACACTGACTTTAGGTGGTCTCTGAATAGAGGGAAGAGAATTCCTCACTCTTCAGGTCCTGGTATCTTTAGGATTCTTCCAGCATGAAGATTCGGATGAAGTAGCTTGTGGGCTTCTAAGTAGAATTACAGCAGACTGCAGCTCTCTGCTAAATTCAGCAAGAACTGTTGGTTTCTTTATGCTGGTCGATGTGGAATTGAATGCCAGGACATATTTGGGTATGAAACAGTCATCTTGAAGAGATTCAGGTGTTGAATTTTGGAGAAGCAAAGCCCTCACTCTCAACATGTGACTTAATACTTTAAGAAAGGCGATATTAACTTGCAGCATGTGATTCCAGGCAGAGCAAAGCTTGGAGTGTCTGCTGGTTTCCTAACCATTCTTAAATTAAGGCTCTGCAATCTGTTACATAAATCTCTATTTTCTTATTTTAGGTTCAGCCAGCGTTTTGCTAGTGAATAAATCAGACATCCCAGATGTCATTTCTCCTGGACTAGATATAAATCACTACCAAAAGGCTCTCTAGGTTTGCCAAAATTGCTTCACATGTCAACAAAATCTAACGTTACTGCCCCAGGATTCATCCCTTCACCCCGCCTTTTCCCCCAAGGAATTAAGAGATCTTTTGCCACCAGTGGGGCATCAAAGAATGTGTAAGGCAAGCCTCATGTTAAGCAACGCAGCCCTCCCCCTGAGTTTTATGGTCTGTAAATGGACAGGCTGCATCCCTCGCTCTGGGACCTGGAGCAGCTTCTGAGGCTGCTTTTCTCTTGACAGATGTCATGCTGAGCTTTGTCGCGGATCAACTGCCGCACAGGACCAAAAGAGGAGATGGAGTTTGTCATTTATCAATTCCTTTCTTCATCTGCTGTAATTATTCAGGGACGGCAACTGCTGAAAGAAAGAACCCCGAACCTCACCGGCTTCCCACGTTCTTCAGTCACAGGTTCCAGGTGCGGGATCTGTTTCCCTGCCTTGCAGGGCCTTGCATGGCGCCATCCAGCGGTCCCACCATCCGCTCGCTCCTCCAGAGAGCCGTGGCTTTGGTTCCAGGAGCTCTGGGGACAGGTGCAGCAGGTTGGCTCAGGGAGCTTTCTGGGCAACCCTGGGGCAGGGGCGGGGTGCGCTCGCTTCCTCGCACTCTGCATCTCCAGGACCAAGCTCCTGGCCACTCCTAACTGCTGGGAGGCGGAGAGCAGGGCTAGTCCGGAGCGCAGGAGTGAATTCGTGAGCGTGCGCCACACCCGTCTCTCTTCTTGCTTTGCTCCCTCCTTCTTCCCTCCCAGAGTCTTCTCAGCTCCAGGGGCACCGGTGGGGTGGCTGTTTCCTGTCCTGCCCTGAGGGTGCCGCAGTGGTCTGGGTACCAGGACCTCTTACAAGGAACCTAGCTCAGTGTTGGACAAGGGGCCTGGGAGGAAATTTAGAAACAGTACTTGACAAATGTTTAATCATTGACAGTGTAGGAACAGATAAAGCATGGTCGACCTATGTATCATCATATGTACTTTTCCAAAAGAGGCTGCAGAATTCCCAACGCGGTCTTTGCATACATTACATCATAGTAGCGGAGTATTTCTGAAATGAATTTAGTCATTTTCAGCAGTCACATATTTAACGAGGAAGCTACATCCAGCCTAATATAATATTTAGCCAAAGAGAAGTGAAATTTATGATGAAAAATAAACTCTAAGATGGTTCAAATTTCTTATTTTAAAAATAAGATATCATTTTAAAAATGATATTTCTAATCCGCGGAGGACGTATTTCCACTCTCCATCTTTACCCACCACTGGTTCTCAAAGGCATCTGCCTGATCAAGACTCAAATCTAGTGAACTGGAAATTTAAATTTTAGAAAGAAGAAATGTTCACCTCCTCCATTTCTGGTCCTACCTCAGTCGCTCATTTTCCAGTCCCTGAGGGGGTGGGAAGGGCTTGTTAAGAAATGGTAACTCCCATATGTATTAAATTTATCACTTTTCTCTTTTTCGTGAGCAGCACTTTATTTACTTGGTAAAACATAAGTAATTTTTGAAAAACCGGTATCTGATCAGTATTTTCTCCCGCATTAGAATTTTAGTGAAGAAATTAATACATTAGTAATAGACCACTAAATTAGGAGGAATTAAGGAGGGATAGTATATAAAGTAGAAAAACATTGGCTTAAAGCAGAGATTAATATCCATGCAAATATCATTCAGACAATTTTTATGACATATTTAAAAGTTTTATTTTAAATTATTTAAAAAATGCTTGCTTATGGGGCTAGAGTGGTGGCTCGGAGGGGTGGCTCAGTGGTTACAGTGCTTGCCTGGCATGAGCAAGTACACTGGTTCAAACCCCAGCACCCACGTACGCAACTAAGTGTTGGAGCAATGAAAGTCACGTGAAAAACTCAATAAAAATTGATTCTCTCTCTCTCTCTCTCTCTCTCTCACTGTCCTTCTCTCTTAAAAAAAAAAATGCTTGCCTATGGGGCTGGAACAGTGGCACAGTGGTTAAGGCATTTGCCTGGCATGTCCAAGTACATGGGTTCGAACCCCAGCAACCACATACACAACTAAGTGCCAGAGCAACGAAAGCCATGTGAAAAACTCAATAAAATTGATTCTGTCTGTCTCTCTCTCTCTCTCACTGTCCTTCTATCTTTATTTAAAAAAAAAAAAGTTTGCTTACAGGGCTAGAGCAGTGGCTCACTGGTTGCAGCACTTGCCTGGCATGTGAAAGGACCCAGCTTCAAACCTCAGCAGCACAAACACAACCAAGTGTCAGAAAAACAAAACCAAGATGAAAAATTAAAGTTGATTTTCCCTTTTTCTTTCTCTCCTACTCTCTCTCTCTTAAAAATAAAGTTTGCTTATGGATGTGCCAATTATGTAAAGGAGAATTATAATAAGTTTTTATTGCTACTTTTTCAAGTATTAATTCATTTTGGCTTATTCAACAGTGAGATTAAAGTAATTTTGTTGTTGAATTCAATACATCTTGAAAAAACAAGTTACATTCACCTGTCAGGACAAGCTGACATGAGGCAGTCTTTCTTCTTTCATTGGCTGCCTTATTCACTGTAGGGAAATTCTTTCCTCCACAATACTTTTTCCTTCTAACATAAGAATCACCACGGGGGATTCTTGGCTTATTCACCACCGAATTTTCAGCATCTAAGACAATAGCTGGTGTGTACTGAGCTCTCACTAAATATTAGTTGATGATTTTGGTGGTTAAATGGAAGCAAGAGGTTCTTTAAACAGAATTTATTGCACCATGAATGGGCATGGTGCCCTGATACTGCATCCCTTTATTTCACTTATTTATGCATACATTTAGTGTGTAAGGCTCTGGGCTAGCCATTGATAACAACAGGATTTATAAAAGCCTCTGCTAATGATTTAACTTTTTGAAGATTTAAAGAGTCTATTCAAACTTAGGTAATGGGATGACAACAAAGTGGACTGGAACAGCCAAAGGAGACTAGGTGTTTCTTGGGGATGCTATTTCATGAGGCACCTGGAGGCCATATTTTTGCCCTAACAGGTCTCAAAAAGCCAGGAACTCCACAGGTTTTTGCAACTAGATTGGCATCTCCTAAAGGGCAGAAATAACGTCTATTCTGTAAAGATAAGAACCTTTCTTCTAATTGGAAACTATTGTCCATGTGTTGGTTGATCCAGTTACACTGCTAATGAAACACTAACCAATTAAATCGACTTAAAATTGGTAACAATGATTCTACTTAGTCTTCCATGGAGAGAGGAGAAGAAATGAATTGCTTCCTGAATATTGGTTCTGCTGGGTATCTCAAGGCTTTCAGGGAAAGGGATATATTATAGAGGTTCCTATAATATGAAAATGGCAAAGTGTGGATAGTCCCATGGAACTTTTCCTTATGAGTCCATTAAAAATTCATTTCCCTGGATTTAGATATAAATAAACTGTGCCTAATTTGCATAGTGCAACCCACTAGAAAGGAAATTGCAGATAAAAGAAGATATAAAGAAGACATTTTCCAAGTGGATTCAGTTTTGTTTGTCTTGTGTCATCGGAAGAAGTTAACCCCTTTCTTCACCCGTTCAATGTCTCACAAGAAATAGTATAGCAGATGGGAGGCAGTCCTAAATTTTACTGAGCCCTCTTCCTAACACTTAATTAGATAAGCATTGGATCCAGGATGGACTAAAGTGTTACATAGAATTAAAGAAGATCCTTGCAATAACATTTTGAGAAAAGTATTTTTAAGCTGAATTAACACTGTTTGAAAAATGAGGCAAACTTGTTTCTGTCAAATCTGGGTCTCTTAAGAGGTGAAATTTTTGTATACACAGCACAGATGTGTGCTGACAGATAGAAAAGAGGGAAGATCATCCTGGGAAAAACAGGCATGCATTGGTCATATAAATCTTTGGAATAATCATAAATGAGTCATGACCAACTTTTACAAGGAAGAACTTTAATAAAAATGGATGATTTTGCCAAGATGTCTCAGTTTTTAAGAACCGTAGTGATTAGCAAGAAAAAGAGGTAGGTTATGAGCATTTTCTATCGAAAGGGAAGTAAAAAAGGAGGGAGGAGTGAGCCTAAGGGATTTCAGTGGAAACAGGAAAGATAAACTTGTCATTTGTTGCTCTTTAAAATCTCTCTCAAGAGTGTAAATTCTTAGAGCCCTGAAACTGATCCTCTGCATAGATATTTTTGTCTTCTAATATAGGTTTTAAGATAAAGAGCAAATATACCAAGTAGAAATGGGTGATTCATAGGAGAAATTAGAGCTCATTGGGTAAGCTCGTTTAAATGTGTGTAACTCTGCCCTGGAAAATCACCAGGGACCCAGGCTCATTCTGTCTTCCTACTTCTATTATTCTCATCATGTGGCTTCTATCGTGTGACATATCCCCACTAAAGCCTGCAGAGTGGAGGACATAACCCTTTTTTTTAATGGCATGCTCTGAAAATTATACAAACCAGTTCATCTCAGCTCCCATTGGCTAACACCTATTAACATGGCCCCACTTAGCTACAAGGAAGGCTGGGAATTGTAATCTTTTACTAAGTGTCCAATCCTCAGCTAAAACTCTGGAGGGGGGCTGTGGGCGCAGCAAAAAGACATCAGGAGAAAATAACTGATTCTGCCACTCAACTTGAGAGAGGAATGTGAGCAGGCTCTTCAAAAATGAGTTGATGCCGACTGGGCACAGAAGCTGGGGTATGGGAAATGGAGCAGTGGCAAATAGGGAAACTGTGGTCAACTAATGAATTGGTGATGGGTAAGATGCAAGATTAGTATCACTGAGTGCTTAATGAGGACCAGGTATGATCCCAAGTTATTTGTGTGGACTAACTCATTTAATGCATCAAATAACACTCTGAGATACATCTGGTATCCACCTGAGAGATGACAAAAAGCTAAGGCACAGAAAAAATTTTAAAACTCTCTCAAAGCCATACCCCTAAAAGCTGCCAGTGTTGAAGGACAAACTCAACATGGAAAGATAATTAAGCAATGAGAACAGACTTGAATCCATTTGAAGTTTGAAAGGAAATGTCTCCCCAATGTGCTTATTTTGGATTAGATCTTCAGATGGGGTTGGAAGTCCAAAAACACAGCCCCAGTTTGGCCTCCCAAGAAAATGTTTTTGAAAGATTGACTCCTTCCCCTGTCATCATGACACTTCTGTCCTAAGATTTTTCCAATGATTTCCTCTGCTCCCTCATCTTCCTAACCAGTATGTGGTCTGTCCGGTAGACAGTCCATCAATCCCAAGGCAGGGCCACCTCTACACAGTGAAGCCTCTGGCATTTGTAGAGTGATGGAGAAGAAACAGGTTTCGCCCCTTCCCTAAGCTGGAACCCCAGGCTTGGCTTTGCTGATGTTGCGAGGCCTTGCCTCCCTTAGGACTTTCCCACTCCACTCAGTCTCCCTGTGCCACTGCATTGCCCAGAGAGGTCATAAAATATCTGCACATGTTTCAGTAAGTGGTTCTGGCCAGCCTGAGGAAAACTACCCATATGCCACAGCTGTTTAATTTCATTAAATTCAATACATTGGTTATGGTTGGTGGGGCCTAGAAAAATGAATGAAAATTAAGCTGTGACCACAGAAACCTTACCATCCATGTAGTGGAAACCAACAGAAAATAGCACTGTAAAGGCCAATAACGTAAGTGCCTAAAAAGGTGAGAGGATATAATGTCATGTCTATGGAAGACACCTCACATCAATCCATTCTGAATGAACAATAGCAAATAGTATGAGTCATTTACATCAAGTGAATTACACATACCTTAAATTGGAAGTGTGAGAGAAAGACATAAAGTGACTAAATTAGGACAAGGCCATTTCCATTCACCTTTCTATTTAATGAGAATACAATCAGGAGGGAGCATGAGATGGGAGTTGTGGATCTGCCACACCATCAGGGACCATCATCAGGTCTTTTATTCAGTACGGGTTTGCAGCAATAAACTCAAGGATATTGAACTTTAAAGGTGATTTCAGGGAGTTTATTTGTGTGTGTGTGTGTGTGTGTGTGTGTGTGTACTAAGGATTGAACTAGGGGTGCTTAACCACCAAGCCACATCCCCAGCTATCTTTTTAATTTTTATTTCTAGACAGGGTCTTGCTAAATTGCTTAGGGCCTCACTAAATTGCTGAGGCTGCCTTTGAATTTGCAGTCCTCCTGCCTCAGTGTCTCCAGTTACTGGGAATTTCAAGGATTTTTAAAGAGTGACTTTGACCAAGTTGACCATATAACGATTTTATCAACTAACCCCTGAACCAGAGGTTGTTCCACTATATTGTCGTTTGTCATACATAGATGAGAGCAGCACTTTCCTGGTGGAGGGAATGTCATGAGGGAATTCACAGCTAGGGGAAAGTAGAATATTGGTATATAAGGTGAAACGGGAAAGGATGAGAAATGAACCTCGTGAAGTAAATTGGAAGCTGAGAATTTACCCATGTGGAAGCCAGGTTTTCTATACCACTGGATTTGTGAGACCTAGGGTTCATTTCACCTCCACATACTGGGAATTACAAGCAAGACTGAGAAATAGGCACCAGTGGCTCTAGGTGTTGTTGTCCCCTTGCTCATTTGTCATGTTCCGCTCATTCTTACATACCCACTTTTCTGGGAAGGAAGTGAAATTGAAGGAGACTTACCATGAATCCAAACCCAGATGCTCGTGATAAGTGGTTCTGTGAACTTGAGCACTTTGGAAGTCACTGTCTGTCTTCTCCATTAATACGGTAGCCCCTAACTCTCAGATTTGCCTTTACATGAACTGAGATGAGACAGCATGGTTGAGGGCATGATTACTGGGCAAATAGTTGTTCCTTTCACTATTCTATGGCCATTGGTGGAGCTACCAAAGTATTTCCCCTAGGCCTGCTCTTTCCTGCCAACCCAAGATAATGTATCTAATTTTATGATTCCAAGAGGGGGTGACTGACTGCCCTAAAAGGGCTGTTCCTTTCCCAGATGAGATCTGCCAACCTGCAAAAGTCTTATCACCTTAGGGCTCTGTTTGATGCTTGGGGAATTGCATTGCCTGGATGGCAGATAGGTCCTAGAGTGTAGTCTGCATTTCCTGGGGGAACAGCAGCATTTTAATAGAGCTTTCTGCATTAAGATCCTACTCCAGAAGGTGAGGGCAGGGATTTTGGAGACTATGGCAATTTGTAGAAGGAATTTTGAAATCAGAGATGTCCTTCTTTTGTACCCCTCCAATCACATTTTGTTAAGAAATTTCTAAGCCACTGTACCTATGGACATGGCAGTCTGGTGGAAAGATAGCTATTTTCTGGTGAAGAGGTGAGAAATATATGCCTCTTCCTTAGATCTATTTTTCCACTCTCTGTGTGGTTTGTATCTTCAAATATTTTGTCGGTAATTATAAAATTTATAAAGGAGAAGAGTAGAAAAGGATCAGGAAGAACTATAACTGAGTTTGGAATGCTTACAGATTAATTTTGTAGAAGATACTGGACTTAACTGCAGAAGTCATGTTAGAAGTTTGGAGAATTGAAATTTCAGGCCTGCTGACATGAGTGTATTTCTTTAGAAAAAAAATACATCATAACAACTTCAATGGCAATAACTGATTTATCCTTCATTGCTCGGTTTTAATGCAGATCTGATTGCAACGAAGTACATTGTCCAAGTTTCTAAAATTGGTCAGCCTAACAAACTGAAGTAATTGCAATCAGATGTAGCATAGGATAAGGTCAGCAAGTTATCTGATGGGGAAGAAAATCTGTGTAGGATTTTAAAAGGCAATCCCAATATGTTAGAGTTTACCCCCTTACCCCACACTCTGCTCCCTTCCTTCCTGCCTCTCTTGCTCCACAAAAACCCCATTATTTGTGTCTAAGTCACATAACAGTTCATTAAGTTGACAAGCACTAAATGAACAAGAATCTGCTTCACTGGGAAATATAAAAACCTGGCAGGAAATATACAACCTGATCTAGAAGCACAAAGAAACAGAGAAAATAGAAAGATTTTAAAATGATATTTGAAGCTCTAGAAAAAACTTAAAGACTCCATCAATACTTTTATGAACAGAAACATAACTTCTGCCCAACGTTTGAGGGAGTCCAGTGTTTCCAAGCATGCTGTGATCAGCCCCAAGACATCTTTCCTTCAGTCTTTTAATTTACCGGATAACTCACATGAAAATGTTCAGATGATGGAGCTTGGTATTGAATGGCCCCTTGGCAAGACTACAGAAATAACAACCTTCAATATAACTGAAAGCAGATATGAGTCCCTTTTGCATTTTGAGGAGTGATTCTGAAAAATGAGTGAATGAATTGATAGTGCACAGAAAACTGGTGAATATTTTGGGGAGACGTCAGAGAGTGCTAGAGAACCTGGAGAAGAGATTTAACATGCAGAAGTAGCCTGCTTGCAACTCTGTTCCTGATGTTATGAACTTGGAGAATATTTCTTAAGTAAAAAAAACTTAACTTTTTTTGGCTATTATTTTATTACTCCTGAAATAAGTGGGTTGGATTTCATAAACAATTAGATGGGTGTGATTGTCCAACAGGAGTCCTCATATCTCCCAACTGATTCAACGATTCAATCAGATAATCTCAACACTTTCTTTTAACTTCTTAATGCTTCTGGTGAATGGTGTTTTGGAATAAAAAATTCTTGGCAAAATAAAAAAATAAAAATTTAAATAAAATTTGAAAACTTCTGAACAGAATAATTTTTGTATTAGAAACACCCTCTCTCTGTTCCCATCTTACCTTGTACATCTTTAAAATTTTTCAAAATCTTTATTAAGCTCTTAGAGGAAAAGATTTCTAAAATTATAGATTTATATAGTTTAAATAAACCTGAGGGACAAGTGAATGTTGAAAAAGCTTAGATTTCCTGATGTTGTATAGCTGGCTAGTGATGGAGCTAAATTAGAACTTAAACCTCATTGGTCCTACCATGGTCCTATCCTTTGTCACCTAGTAAAGTGCTGGTACATTGGAGATGTATGATGTACACTTTTGAATAATTCTTGAATTTTGCACATGAAATCTGAGAAAAACATGGCAAATCTCTTTGCTTGGTGATTGTGGGTCTTCCTCTCTCTGAGCATTTCT
>PVKS010039487.1:0-17216 GCA_004027875.1 Aplodontia rufa | reverse complement strand
ATTTCTTCCTGTTGAAGGGTTCCTTTTAGTATTAAGTAGTGGCCTTCTTTATCTCTTTTGATTGATTTATGTTTGAAATTTACTTTGTCGGATATATGTATAGCGACACTGGTTTGTTTTCTTGGGCCGAAAGCATGGTAGATTTTTTTCCATCCTTTCACCCTTAATCTGTGGATGTCTTTGCCTGTTAGGTAAGTTTCTTGTAAGCAACATATGGTTGGATTTTGTTTTTTGTTCCAGCATCCAAGTCTGTGTCTTTTGAGTGGTGAATTTAGACCATTCACATTCAGTGTTAAGATAGAAGTGTGTAATTGATTCATAGTCATTGTGTCTTATTTAGCTAGTTCTGTGGTTGCCTTGGTTAGTTCTTGCTGGGTGATACTTTCACTGAATTTGTTCAGTTTGTGGGTTTTGTGTATCAATCACTTGTTCTTCTGTCTAGAGTGTTTCTTTGAGAATTATTTGTAGGGCAGGTTTTCTGTTGACAACTTCTGCCAGTTTTGTTTTATCATGGAAAGTTTTTATTTCTCCATCAAATTTGAAGCTGAGTTTTGCTGGGTATAGAATTCTAGGCTGCATGCTGTGGTCACTTAGATGTTGAAAGATATTATTCAAAGACCTTCTTGCTTCCAGCGTTTGGGTTGAAAAGTCACAAACAATTCTTATTGGCTTGCCTCTAAATGTAATTTGGCATTTCTCCCTTGCTGCTTATAATATAGTTTCCTTGGTACCCCTGTTGTACATTTTGAATATGATATGATATATGTTGGTGAGTTTCTCTTTTGATTAGGCCTATTGAGTGTCCTGTAAGCTTCCTGGATGAGCATGTCAGATTCTATTTTTATGTGGGAAAAGTTTTCTTTCATGATCTCTTTGAGAATATTCCTCATACCATTGTTGTGTGTCTCAATTTCTTCCTGTATTCCAATTACTCTGAAATTTTTCCTTCTCATTTCATCCCAGACATTATTGAAATACTGGTCATGATCTCTTAATTGTTTTTCTTTTTTTGGTGTTGGTGATTTCTAGCTTGATCAACCTGTCTTCATTATAAGAAGTTCTTTCTTCAATAGCAGAGGTTCTATTTTCTACTGAAGTTAGTCTATTATTGAATTCTTGCATGGTCCCTCTCGTGTCATTGACTGCAGATTTGAGGTCTGTAACTTCCTTTTTGAGAGAATCTATTTCTTTAATGATCAAGTCTTTTAACTCTTGAGTTTTCTCAGTTATTCCCTTCATTATCTCTTCTTTTAAGTCAATGTTCCTTTTTGTTATCAGCTCATTGATATATTGTTCTAGATTTTCATCCCGATCCCTGGCTATAGCCCCCTTGCCAGGGGAGTTTTGGGATTGATGTGAACCTCTTCGAGTTTGATTCCTCATGTCTGAAGAGATTCTTCTCTATTATTTGCCAGGTCAACCCTCAAAAATCTGGAAATGAACTGGGGATTTTCCTTCCAGATTCAGAGCTGCTGGGGAAGACATCTGTCTTCAAGTCGCCATCTTGCTGTCTCCCCCAATTTTATCATATTTTTAAAATATATGTGTATAAAGTTTGCATATAAAAGATAAGTACAAGGGACTAATAGTAAGAAAAATTGCTTCCTTATGTGAGGTAAGGGAAAAAAGCAACATCTCACAATTTCATGATTTAAGCATACAAATAATGTGAAGCAAAATGTAATACTACTACTAAAATATCATCTAATATTTCTGGACTACTTACATTTTTTAGGAAGTATATTTGGTCATTCACTTCACATTTCATTGTAAGTCATGATTCAGAATTTAAGCAACTTAAATGTAGCCATATAACTCTTGCATAATGGAATTTGAAATAAATTATTGAATTCTAGGGTAATTTCTTTAATCTCTCTTATATGGTTTGATGTAGAAATAGAGTAGAAAATAAACAATCACATGTTAAGAAAACTGTAGGAGCCTTCATGATATTATACAATTAAAAATGGAATATATATATATATATATATATATATATATATATACATATATATATGTAAGCAATGAGCATACCTATATTCAGAAAAGTGAATAAAAGATGATGAGGAAATATTTGAACAAAAGTACTTTTCAAATACAAAACAGCATGATTAAAATAATTAGAAAAAGTTAATGAATATAAAGAGTTGGAAATGAGGATGAATCACATAAAACATTTGTATGCCTATGAGAGAAAATACAACAGGGATTCCTGGTTCCCTAGATGTAGGTTTGAATCAACAGGAATCAGATTGTTTGATTCAAGCTCTCAGATACTTTAAGTCCCTTAACAGATTGAAGTCCTTCTCAGGGGAGCTTCCTCCCTGCCCCACAGTGTTCCTATTGAGAAGCATATAAGCAGGGATCCTGGGCAGGAAGCCCACCTGACACTTCAGAAAAAGGCACTTCAAGAGGTGCACTTTCAATGCAGATGAAGGCCCTGGTGAGTGACTGGTGTCCAGAACTAAGGACTGGACCTGATGGATCAGTGTGGTAGTCATTAGTTGTCTCTTGGAAACAGCTGTGTCTTAGCTAGTAGACTTTGGGGATGTGAGTGCTGCACTTGGGCTGCACTGGAGGAGTATCAATACCTGCTCTACCTGTGTATTCATCTGCATTCAGGATTCACATTCTTTAAAGAGGAAAGTGTTTTTCGTAGTTTGGGTTGCCAAAAGCAATTGTTAAGGGCAGGGGAGAGAGAGTGCATAAAAGAGAATCAATTTTATCCATTTTTTCTTCTGCCCTTTGTTTATTGGACACTTAGTTGTGTATATGGTGCTGGGGTTTGCACCTGGGTCCTCATGTATGCCAGGCAAGCTCTTCAACTACTCAGCTACCACTCTAGTCCCTCAAAAAGCAATTTTGAGTTAAAAAGTCCCATCTTATTCAGACAGAGGGAATTCCACTCTATATATCCCATGTTTCAGAATAAAATTCAAGTAATTTGTAAATTTCTCCCAGAAAGACTTTCCCTAATGCGTGTCCTTTGAGGAATCCTAAAAATTTAAAATTTTGTTACCTAACTAAATATGCAATGAGAGCCTAGAATATTTTGAGGATGGTTTAAAATAGGGTTTTTATCTAATTGAATGAGTGTGTTCACTTTCAACTTAAACTGAAAGATAGGACTGAGCTTACGTGGTCCTTTCTAGGACAATGAATTTCTGTCTATAATATTAGGAGTATAATATTGTGCTCTATTTAAAAATCAAATATTAGCACCAAGAATCACACCCATGAATAATAATGATACATTATTTTGGCAAATGTTAATATAAACCCAGTGTCAGAATATTGCTTCAGTACATGATATGCAACATCCTTTATTATTACCAGAAGAGCCATACAAGTGAATATCATCATTTTTTTCTCAATTTCCACAGATAAAAAAAAATTACGTTGAGGGAATAATTTCTCTGAAGTCATTAGTTAGTGGGAGAGTGAAAACATAAAGCCCAGGTTTTCTTGTGTCCAAAGGGAGTGTTCCTGAACACAAGACGAATTGGTTTCCAATCAACCACAGTAGAGATGAGTTTCAACATGGAGAGAAAGAGTCTGTGGGCAGGTTGGATACTGAGTGGACATTAGTTGGTAAGAACACTCTAGTAAGAGGATTATCAGGTCAAAGTATTTCATATTTGAATATATATTAGGATGTTTCAATTCATTTAAATCATGAAGTCTTCAAAAGGTTCCATACCCTTACAACTTTTGAGAAAAGTGGTAGGTTGGGGTAGGGTATGGAGCAGAGGCTGGTTCTTATGTTAGGCTAACATCTACCAAAGTACGGTGAATGCAAGGAATGTTTTTGAGATGTTAGGGTTCTGAATCTATTGCAGCTCAATCAAAATAAGTTTATATTATTGTTATCTGCTTTAAACTTTAGATATAAAATGTTATTATTGCTAAATATGTCAAATAGAGTAATCCCAGAATCAGAGTTGCTATATGGAATATTGAAAAAGATAATAGTCCCCTAATGATGGAACAACTACAGATACAGAGGAGAGGCCTGTTCAGAGACTACAAACATAAAGGAATAAAAGGTAAATACCATGCAAAACAGAAATTATTACAGAATGTTTAATCTTGCATAGGTTATTTTATATTCTTTTAATGTGAATAGGAAATATGATAATTTTAAAATTTTTGAGTGAAATAAATTAACATTCTATTCAAATATAATGTTCCTCTAAAATAAGCTCCAAAATTGAATATTTGATTGAAGGAAATGATACTTTTCTTTAGATAGTACTTTAAATTATGAAATATTAATAACATTTATTTTCAGTATATTAACACTTTATACCAATTTATAATGGGACATTTGAAATATATAAAAAGTAAATAGATAAAGAGATAATACCCTCATTATCCAATTTCAATAACGATAAACATTCTGTTCTTTTCTATAAGTTTGAATTAGATTTTTTTAAAAAGAGAGAGAGAAGGAGAGAGTGAGAGAGAGAATGAGAAAATAAATTTTATTAATTTTTCATCTGGCCTTTGTTTCTCCAACACTTAGTTGTGTATGTGGTTCTCGGGTTTGAACCTGGGTCCTCAGGCATGCCACACAAGTACTCCAGCTGCTGAGCCACCTGAATTTGATTTTTTAATGATAAAATGCTTTAATGCTTAAATGTGTCATTCTTAAATATAAATTTAATTCTTAAATGTATATTTGAGAATTATACCTTTATTTTCTATATCACTATAGAGATTTTTTTTTCAATTATCATTGCCTTAAAACAGCTATTTACATTCTTCCCCAGTCTATACCTGACTTCTCCCTGCCCGTGGCAAAAACTCAACTGATACTTTGAAGCCATAATTTCATGTCATTCTCTGGAACTTCATATAACTAGAATAATATAAGTACTGTTTTGTTGCAAGTGGAAATCATTAACGCAGCACAAAGCTTTTGGATCCATTTATGGGTTTGTATTTTAAGTAATCCATCTATTTATTACTGATTATCATTCCATTATGTAAGCATTCCAAGACTGATTTGCCTGTTCATTTATTGAAGGTCATATTTGTTGTTCCCAGCTTGGGGCAGTAATGAATAAAGCTGGTGTGAACATATTTGTATAAATCTTTGGATGAACATGTGGTTTTATTTATTTTGATTTAGCCCTTCAGAGTTCAATTTTTATGTGTAATGATGAGTATGGAGCATTAATGTGCTTGAAAGAAACTACTATTTTCCCTAAATTTTGTTCTTTTCAATTAATGCTCTTTGTGGGAAAAACCATTGTTCCACAATCTTAACAAAATTTGGTGTTATCATCCTTCTAAATTTATCCTAATTCTAATGGGTGTGTAGCACTACATCTTTATATATTTAATATATACTTTCTGAGGCCAACTAATATTGCGAATTTTAATATTATTTTTGCATTTTAATATTTTGTATATTTTATTTTGCCATGTGTCAGTCTCAGTTGTGCCATGTGTCAGCTGAGTATTTAAAATGTGTCCATTTTTGCTCTATTCTGTTCTTCTCACCTATTTGTCCATCCCCATGCAAATGCCATTCTTCCTTGATATTTTAATTTTTAAAATAGGTATGAAATTATTTACCATATATCCCCTATTTTGCTATTCTTTTTCTACTTCAAAAGACCTGTAAACTTATTGATATTGGCTGAAACTATTTTAAAATTAGTGGCCAATTTGAGAAGAACTGACATCATAGTGTATTCATTTTTCTAAATCATGGATGTATACCTACTCATATACACATACATGTCACTTCCTTATTTATCGTGTTATATAATTTTAGTGCTTATTGCTAAGTGATTCATTTTTTAATTCCACCAAAAGTGGTACTGCAAATTTTTATAAAAATTTTATTTTAATGTTTTGCTTTATAGAAAGGTATTAATTCTTACACTAAAGTTATTACTATTTTAAATGGTTCTAAATTTCTACATAAATGTTTGTGTTATATATGAATAAGAAACTTTATTTGTTTCATTTCAGTCATGATGTCTTCTTATTGCTTTTCTTTTACTCTAGTAAAATATCAGATAGGCTTGACCCTGCCTGATTTTCTTGCTGTATTCTCAATCCTATGGGAAAGCCTTTCAGTGTTTCACCATTCTGTGTTAGTTGCATTTGTGTTTATCAGGTTGAACACATATTAATCTTTCTCTAATTTGTTGAACGTTTTCTTTTTTTTAATATCATTTGTGGATCCTAAATTTAATTTTTTTCCTGCTGCTATTGAAATTATCATGTTTTTGCAATAATTTATATGGTGAATCACAATTTTTAAGCTGTCAAAATAGAAAAACACTAATAACTGATTCATTAACCAAAGTCTCATTAAGAGGTGGATGTGAATGTATTGCTAAAGGAAATACACCCAGAGAGCAGAGGCTGTGAAAAGCAGATGGCTCTTAAGAGTACAGTTTCTTCATTGTCACTTCCTAAGTTTCTTCCCATTCTAATTCCTCTCTTTCTTTTTTTTTTTTTCTCCCACAACATTTTGATGTTTTGGGTAGTTCCCTCTTAAGTACCTACTCAATTGAGTAACCAGAGTAACCAGAAGTTATAACAGTTTTGGTTCCTGGAGGGCTTTTCTTCTTTTCTTTGGTACTAGCTTTGCTTGCTTTCTTTCTTTCTTTCTTTCTTTCTTTCTTTCTTTCTTCTTTTGAAAGGGGGGGGGGAGAGGGAAAGAGAGAGAGAGATAAAGAGAATCCATGTTATTTTTTTATCCTACAGTTAGTTGTATGTATGATGCTACAGTTTGAATCCCAGCCCTCTCACATGTCAGTAAATTGCTAGAAATTCTGAGCTACCATACCAGGCCTGGTACTGATACTAGTTTATCTAGATAAGTGTTGAACAAAAGAATGAGCTGAAGATGATCCTGAATGATTGCATCACATTACCACCAGAAAGGTGGCTTCTAACCTCCACAACCCTCAGGCAGCATTAAATGGCATGGTCAATAATTTGAATATTTCTGGTAGTGAATAGTCCACTAATTCTCTTTCATTTCTTAACAGTTTTGTTGGCATGTTATTCTATACAGTGATGTCATACCATCATATATTCCCTTATGTCTTCCTAGAAGTACTGAAGAAGATGCAGGATGTCCTCCATCAATGACACTGCCTTAAACCCTTCTGCCTTCCTCTTGCTGGGTGTCCCAGGACTACAAGACTTCCATATCTGGATTGCCTTCCCTTTCTTTGTTGTTTACCTGATAGCACTTGTGGGGAATTTCACAATCCTGTGTGTGATCAAGAAAGATCAGAGTCTTCATCAACCCATGTTCTATTTTCTTGCTCTTCTCTCTTTTATTGATGTAGGTCTCTCCACTTCTACCATCCCAAAGATGCTGGGTATTTTCTGGTTCAACCTTACACAGATAAGCTTCCAAGGTTGCCTCATGCAAATGTTTTTTATCCACACCTACACTGGTATGGAATCTGTTGTACTCCTGGCCATGGCAATTGATCGCTTTGTTGCCACATGCTACCCATTGAGATATAAGATTATTCTCACCAACAGAGTAGTAGCCATCATGGCCTCTGTGATAGTGGGGAGGCCAATGTTCCTGGTCATCCCCTTCTGCCCTCTTCTCAAGTGACTGCCATTTTGTGGACACTACATTATCACTCATACCTACTGTGAACATATGGGAATTGCTCGCCTTGCCTGTGCCAGCATAAGGGTCAACATCATCTATGGTTTGTTCACCATTGCTGCCCTGATCTTTGACTTGATCCTTATCGCTCTCTCTTATGTTCAGATCCTCCATGCTGTTTTCCGCCTTCCTTCCAGGGATGCCAGACTCAAAGCACTTAGCACATGTGGTTCACATGTGTGTGTGATTTTAGCATTTTATACACCAGCATTTTTCTCCTTCATGACTTACCGGTTTGGTAGAAATATTCCTCGCTACATTCACATAATCCTGGCTAATCTGTATGTGGTTGTTCCTCCTTGTTTAAATCCAGTCATTTATGGAGTAAGGACAAAACAAATTCGAGAAGGAGTTGTGAGAATATTTGTAAGAAAAGAGTAACTCAAGTATACTCAGTAGTTCCAAATTTCTCTCAGGTTACTCTTCCAGGCACATTTCTCAGAGTGCCACAAAGTGAAGGGTCACTTGGACTTCACATCAGCCATTTTTAGGGTCTAAACTCATGCCCACTGGTTTTCTTATGTAATTTCTACTTTAACTTTCAATAGAACAAGTATCATTTATTTCACACTGAGGTTGCGAGAAGATGGAGGGTATGAGGTCCATATAAGAGATGTAATAAGATATCCTGAATGTGTGGGACAGTTATGTTTCTCCCATCGCTAGTAAAATTTCTGCATTGGTTTGACATAAGGAAGATCTTACTTGCATAAAATTCTTCAGAATTTAACCCATAAATCAATATTCTCTGACTATGGCCTTTACCTGTTCATTGACTGTATTACTTCTATTCATGTGATATTCTTTATTTTCACACAGAGTTGCTTCCATCTGCATTTTGTTTATCTCTTCTTTCTGTCTCTGAAAGTAAAACTCATTTTCTGTCGCCAGTTCTACAATGGTACCAAAACCAGATGAAGGGATAATACAAAATAAAATCAGTCATCAAATACCTTCATACATAGCTATAAAACTTGTTAAGAAGATGCCCACAAATTGAATTAATAATTTTATAATATGATCATATGTCATGACCCAGTAGCATTTATATCATTAAATTGTATGGGCAACTATTACATCTGAAAATCATTTGATATATTTTATCATACTATCAAAGTAAAAAAAATGATCATCTAAGTAAATGCAGGGAAAACATCAGATATAACCCATTATTAATCCCTCTGTATAAAATTTCTGACAACTAAGAAGAGGGGGAGAACTGTCTCAACTGGATAAAGAAAGGACATATATCAAATCTGATATTTCCTTTCACATTTACCACATTTACAAAGTTTTGGAACAATAATCAGAATTTAATTTCAGAATATTTTTCTCACCTTAATGAATCTTTAGTTGGCTTTAGTCACTTCCTGTTTTATTCCCAACTTCTTCATGATGCTGCAACAGATTGCCTTTCAAATAAACTACCTTTTCCATATCTTTGTCCAAATCCAAGACTATTGTTTCTAATGCTGAATTCAGCTATTTCAGATATCTATAATATCTGTTTAAGGCAAATATATGTCATACAGGTGTGAATGAATGAATGATGGGTGGCAGAATAGTGATAAAATGTCAAAAGTTTTGCTACTATACTACTTGACAAAAATCTCTCTGATTTAGAAGACATTATATCTCCTATAATATAGTTCTTAACATTCTTTTGTGTCTCTTTAGAGATTTCTTCCTGCATATTATAAGATGAGAAAGTGAACTATGAGTAACTGAGATGAGTAACTAGTACTAGAAGTAGCCATGGGTTCTGGTATGGAGTCTTATTATCTTCACCTTCAAAAGTCCTTTGGGCAGAGATACCAAACTCATTTGTTTTCACTCTGATATATTTTTATCCCTCATTCTGACACATTTTATTGCTAATTTTTCTCAATATCTTATTTTAGTGAGGGTTCATTTCACTCCTATTTATAAAAGCAAAGAGAAATGATTTATATTATGGCATATTCTAAATTTGAAAAGAAGCATTCAAATTAGAGTATGAATAAGAGCTCATAGGCATGTGTGTTTTGTGTGTGTATGTGTGTGTGTTTGTGTGTGTGTGTGTGTGTGTGTGTGTGTGTGTGTGTGTGTGAAAGAGAGAGAGAGAGAGAGAGAGAGATAAGAAAGAGAGTTCTTAGCCTGAAAATGAGCCTGGGAATTTTGGAAAAGGTGCTTTCCAACTACATACGGAAAAGAAATGAAACTATGAGAGCTTCAGATGCCTATCCTGTGATACGGGATCTGCCACACTAGGGAGAATCCTTATGTGAAAGAACCTTTCAGAATGAAGGTATAAAGGAAATAGTCATAATTTTAGCTTGTAAATTTTTTTCTCTTTCAGCTTGTGTAATTTCTGACAACTTACATACATAAGTATTACAAATATAACCGATATACGTCACTATTCCTCCCACCCTATTCTGCCAAATGCCACATCCATCCACATGAAGGCATCAAGGGACATTCTTTTTCACAACGTTTATTGCTGCAGTCTATGTTTGTGGAAATTTTGACCACAGGTCCATTCATTAGCATTGTTTCAGGAGAATAAGAGACCTAAGTGTTCCACTTTCAATTTTTTCTTTCATAAGAGAATTGTTATACTAAAATTACTTTTATATTCCTACAAAATGAACTACATGTGAAAATGAAACATCTGAATCATGAACAGTTTTAATGAAATTGCCATCCAGAAAGAAGCACAGAGATTTCCACTTTGATTCATAAAGGACTTCATTATCCAGGGTACATACATGTGATGAGATTGGAGGAAATTTCCTTATTTAAGAAATTTATATCAGTGTTTAGGTATGGACAGCAGTAGTTGGAGCTGTATGAATCATAGCTATAGTAGCATATTTACAAAGACAAAAAGGAAGAAAAGGGGAAAGGTCGTCTTTTGTTTATCCAGTCTACAAATTCTCCATTTCTCAGATTTTCTTTATCCACATATTAAGTGATCTCAGATCCATCATGCTGTAGATGTGGTTTATGGTTGCATATTTCCTTGTACTCATCCCTTTGAAGCAGTATCTCATTAGGTAACAGCAGTTTCTGGCTATGTAGTTTTAAGCAATGAATACCTTTTTTCTGAAAAATACAAATGAGTCTCAGAAGAGCTATGACCTCTCTAGGGGCTAAAGCTATAGCATCAGCTGGGGATCAACTCTGATTCAAAGCCAAGCCAAGAAAAGATGCAGTTAAATGCAGATGATGAAAAACACTTAGCTATTAATACCTTTCCATATCTGTAACTTGTCAGAAAAGATGTGTTCCATTCATTGTCCTTATATTCCAGCTAGGAACCTGTTTATCTGGGTAAGTTTCTTCTCCATGTGTTGATACCTGTACACAGTTATGGATTTCTAATTGTAGCAAAGTTTAAGAGGATGAAGAAAAAATATCAAATTAGATTTTCTTAATCATGTGTCTCTCAGGATCAAACTTGCATTTGGCATTACTATTTTCTTTTCTGGACCCAATTGCTTTTGCTTGTTTTATCAACAGTATGTGAGACTATATTCATGCTATTTAGAAATAAAAGAGATGCAAAACTGATTTGATAACATCTTTTTAACTGCCTGTAAAGAAAACTTAATGGACACACTCCTGTCAGCTAGTAGCAAAAGAAAGATGAAAACAAAATTTTCAGGATCCTCTTCCAATTTTCACCAAGTAGTTCTAAATTTGTTTTAAAAATATGAAGAGATAGTCTATGTTTTGGGAAGTGTGTGTGTGTGTGTGTGTGTGTGTGTGTGTGTGTAGCTTCAGCAGGAAGTTTTGAAAGATGTGAAGAAACGGTCAAAGATAGCAGCATCCTATTGTCATTGATAGAGTTGTTACTTGGTCCGACAACAGACTCAGCTCATCACTCATCCCCTGAAAGCCAATCTTTTCCATATCAAGGATATTAAAATCCCATTGATTTGTTTCTTGTGTCTTATGGTTTACCATTCTCATGTAAGGAATCTTCCTATTCCTTTCTCCTTTTCCTTTCAGAGCTAGATAAGAACATTTTCTGATTGCGTTATCACAGAAACCTAAAAGGCACACCATGCATGCCTTTGCTGAAACAGAAGCATTTTTAATGCTTTTTAAGTTTTTATTGTTACTCACGCATTTACAATCTACCTAGTAAAATTTGAAAAGAGGATACTCTTATTTCTGAAGTGATGTGTCCAGTTAGTATAAGTATAATTTATTGACTTTACCAAGGAATACATTTGATTTTGATGTCCTTTTACTGTTGCAAAAGTGAACATTTGTTCTTCTTATATGAATGTTCAATCTTACTGACTTGTCTGAGCAGTCATTTAGCTAAAAAAAAATCGATATACTAATGAAATTTATACCAATTCTTTCTTCAGAAAATTTCCTCGTGTGTGGATTTTATTTTATATTTTTTATCAAGAAGGGAGCAGTGCCTCTCTGTCTTCACACATGTTCTCCACAGGTTCTGGTGAGCATTATTTACCAGATATTGGATATTACACTTTCCCAAATTGTCCTAATACTTTCATGTATAGCCTTATTAAGTCCTCCTAATAATCTAGTGCATGAAGTGATCTCCTCATTTTTGGTGAGACAAATGGTAGATCCAGAATTGTTAGTTTTTTTTATTTCTAAATGCACATAGGTAATGCAATCAAATTGTTGAAAAAATAACACTCTTTGTTCCCTGCTCCAAGAGGCAATTCCTAAGATGTGGTGGGAAGGTATTTTATATCCTAAACCAGAGGAAATGGGAAGATTGGGCAAAGCTAAAATGATATGACAATTCTAAACTTTAGGCTAATGGGAGAATGTTATGTGAATGAGGATCTATATTATGACTTTAATTGTTGCAAGGGGATTTAACCTAACTGGAAATGTGTCTGGAGATTAGAGATGGACATAGAAAAAAAAACTTAAAATTGCCTAATGTAACATCATTTGCAAAGACTGCAAAGATTAGTAGAATACATGCTTTTAGAAACATAGTTTCATTTATACAATTTTTAAGGGATGAAAACTGGATCATATTTCTTCTATACAAGTATACACATTGTTTTTCTATCAGTCCTTATTAATTATAAAGAATAGTGGGTTTCATTTTGTGTATTTGTAATACATGCTTTTAGAAACATAGTTTCATTTATACAATTTTTAAGGGATGAAAACTGGATCATATTTCTTCTATAGAAGTATACACATTGTTTTTTCTATCAGTCCTTATTAATTATAAAGAATAGTGGGTTTCATTTTGTGTATTTGTAAATGCATATAACATACATATTGACTTTTTAAAATGGTATGCAAAAGTACTATTCTCATGTTGACCTAAATTACTGCCCAAAGATTTAAAGACACTTGGTCACATTTCCACTCATATTTATCATGTTTCTAGAGGAAATACATAGGAGCATCCTTCTTCCTTACCATTTGTGATTTTTCTCTAAATAGGTAACAGAATGAGTGATGATTAGATTTGCCAGCCTCATGGAATCCACCAACATGTCATATCTGAACCCAAAGACAGTGATCTTGATTGGTATCCCCGGACTACAATACATACAGTTTTGGATTGGATTTCCTTTCCTTGTTGTGTGTCTGGTGGCTCTGCTGGGGAACACCTGCTTGCTAATCATTATCCCGACAGAACGCAGTCTACACCAACCAATGTACATCTTCCTGGCAGTGTTGTCAGCAACTGACCTAGGTCTCTGTGTAGCCATTGCTCCTAAGATGTTGGCCATCTTCTGGTTTGATTCTTACTCCATGACTTTTGATGCCTGCCTTGCTCAGCTCTTCTTCATCCATGCCTTGCAGGGCATGGAATCCGGCATTCTGTTGGCCATGGCCTTTGACCGCTATGTCGCCATCTGTGATCCTTTAAGGCACACATCCATTCTCACACCTTTCTTTCTAATTCGAGTGGTGCTATTGGTGGCAACTCGGGCAATAGTGCTTGTTGGTATTTTACCCATTCTACTCAAACGACTGCAACTTTTCTACTCTGTAGTTATTGTCCATTCTTACTGTGAGCACATGGCTGTAGTCAAGTTGGCTGCAGATGATGTCAGTATTAATAAATCATACAGGCTTTTTGTGGCTTTTGCAATTCTCGGTTTTGACATGATCTTTGTCTTCATCTCCTACATTCTGATTTTTCTGGCTGTTTTTCAGCTTCCCCAGAAAGAGGCACGAATCAAAGCATTCAACACTTGTACAGCTCATATTGTTGTCTTCCTGGAGTTTTATATCCTTGCCTTTTTTTCTTTCTTCAGTCACCGTTTTGGTCATGTATCACCCTATGTCCATATCCTGTTGTCCACCATTTATCTGCTTGTGCCCCCTGCCCTTAACCCCATTATATATGGTGTGAAGACCAAGGAGATCCGAAAGCGGGTTGCTCGGCTGTTTGTTCAGAAGTTTGACACCCAGCAATGATCCAGCAGGTAATGTGCTAGAAGAAAAATCTAAAAGTATATGAGGAAAATTCTGTAAGTGGCGATTTTAGTGAGATTTTTACATTACACTAAGGTCCTCTAAAGAATTTATATTCCCAAGATGAGCAGTCAAAGCATGAGATAAACTTCTGTAAAAGTTTGTTTCATTAATTCCTATCATCCATCAATCTATTCCTTTTCCTCACCTTATTTTTACATTTTGCTTTTCTGTCTTCTATTCTTAATTCTTTTCTTTCTTCCTTCCCACTCATACATATGTTGTGTCTGTCTGTAATGTTAAAGGCAAGTTATCCTTTGGATATATAATAGCGGCAAAGACATATTCTATGATTCTACAGATGATGTAAGAATGTTGGGCAAATGTAATTTAATGTTATTTAGGCTATGGTAAGAAAAAAATAGATGTGGTTTCATTATGAGAGTCAACTAACTTAAATTTTAGAAGAGATCATAGGAGACCTTGTAGAGGAAGTCATGACAAGTGTGATATTTGAATGACAAAGTTTTCTTCAGATGATGAAATAAATGCTTTTTACTATAATATCAATTCATTTTTAAAATCACTATCATTAAAACTCCTATAGATCTGCAGATATGTATAAATTTGACTTCCTTAAGCATGCAGAACAAGAAAAACAGGTTCACTCTCCATCAGTGATTAAAACACACAAATCATACTGCAGCAGGGGACTATGTATTTTATGTAGTAATATTCCAAGTATCTAGCAATTGGTTTTATTTAATTGTAAAACAAAAATAATTTTTTGGACAAGTAAACAATTCAATTTTGCAGGTCTGAATGCTTCTGAGGGCCTTGGAAGTAACATATTATGCCTGTGTGTTGAAACCCACAATAAAATTTATTTTTTTTAACCAAAGGCCATTAGGAGATAATTTGAAGACTTTTGAGATACAATCTGTTAAATTGATGAAATGCTGTGATGAGAAAGAAACTTCTGACATTGTCTTTTTTTTTTTTGCTTCTTAAATATCTCTCTTTTTTTCTTTTTTCTTTCTTTATTGAGAAATTTATTTTTTTGAACAAACATACAAGTTTTTAACATAATAATATAAAATGTATACAGTTTCTGAAGATTAGATTTACCCCCAAGAGTGCCCCCCCCAATTACCCATCCTTATCCCTCACTTCCTCTTCCCACAACATCTCTAAAAATGTATTAGGTTGTGTAACATTACACCTTATCTGGATTTAACGCATGATAATAGAACACCTTTCTCAATGGCCAGGGTCTAGTTCCAGCCTCCACAGATGAGTGGAGACATTCGACCCTTGGTTCTCTGGATTATGCTGACTTCACTCAGTATAATTTCTTCCATAGCCATCCATTTACCTTCAAAGGCTGCAATATCATTGTTTCTATTTGCTGTGTAAAATTCCATGGTGTATATGTACCACAGTTTTTTAATCCATTTATCCAGTGAGGGGCATCTGGGTTGTTTCCATAGTCTAGCAATAGTAAATTGAGCTGCTATGAATATAGATATTGCTGTGTCACTATAATGTGCTGATTCTAAATCCCCTGTAAAGATAACCAGGAGTAGAATAGCAGGTTCTTATGGTGGGCTCATTCCTATTTTTTGAGGATTCTCCACACTGCTTTCCAGAGGGGCTGTACTAGTCTGCAGCTCCACCAACAGTGTGTTAGTGTGCCTATCTCTTCATAACTCCTCCAGCATCTATTATTGTTTATTCTCTTCATTTTTGCCATTCTTACTGGTGTAAGGTGATATCTTAATGTAGTTTTAATTTGCATTTCTCTGATTACTAGTGATTTAGAGCAGTTTCTCATGTATTCATTGGCTTGATCAATGTCCTCTGTTGAGAAGTTTCAATTTAGTTCTTTAGCACATTTATTAATTGTGTTGTTTGTGTTTTTATAGTTGAGATTTTTGAGGATTTCGTAGATTCTGGATATGAGGTCCCTGTCAGACATTGTCTTTTCACATGTTCTTATCTCTATATAAGAAAGAATTTAGATGCTGATGAAGAAAATGCCAGACATTGAAGTTTAGGCATAGCCTCCTTACTCTCCTTATCATACCAGACCTTCTCCTCCAGGGCTGCTGTCACTTGAAAGCATATACACTACCGCACTCCCACCACATTAACACTATAGCATTTCAACTGCTCTCTGAACTGACCGTACCATATTTTTCTCTGCTTCTAATGGTAACATTAATGACTTATACTATACTTTAGAGTAAGAAAGGAAGAATAAAGTTCAGTTTATGATAATCTCAGTCAACAAACAGAAAATTAAAAATAAGGGTATTTTTTTTCAAGCAAATGGCCCATTTGGGAAATGGATCTAAGAAAAAATTCTGTGGAAGAAGGAGTAAGCAAGACAGTGAAGGAAGAAAGTCAATAAATATGTCCTATTGAGGAAGTCACTACTGTGGATCATCAAAGTATCCCTAGGGATACTTCAAAAAACTGTAAGAAACACAGCTCCAAACTGCCTAGATGAGTGGTCAGAAATATGAAATATTTAGCCAGTGATTTTCCATCCCTGATTGTTAAATGGTACCTCCTAGAATTCCACATTCCCAATACTTCTCACATATTGCATTTTGGTTGACATTACTCCCAAAACCAAGAAAGGTCTTACACAAAAATCATGGGAAGTCATTGGCATGACCAGAAACTGTCTACAAATAACTTCTGAAGTAACCTGAGAGAATATATACAGCAAAAAATAAAACATTGTTTAAAAAAATGTCAAAAAATAGGTAAGAAGGAGTTATATTCTCCTCAGTTCCTTCACAATTTCATAGAGAGAATGACAAGGAAGAGGACCCTGCTGGATGCATCATCTATTGTGTTCTGGGAAAGAATCTCCATTCCCTGTGAAATAATCTTTGTAAGAGAATTGATATTTTGGCAACAGATACTAAGAACTCTAGGATTTGTGTTAAGTAATCTAAATTAAAGTTCCAGTATTTCAAGTGTAGAGGGAGATGCATGCAGAGGCACAAATCTGTAAAGCCAATGGTTTAGGGAGTGAGACAGAAGTGTTGCAAGTTCAAAGCCAGCTTTAGCAACTTAGTGAGCCCCTAAACAACTTAGAGAGACCTGTCTCAAAATAAAA